>JABUQX010107733.1:0-7500 GCA_015478945.1 Trachelipus rathkii
CGCAGCTATACTGCAACTTTGATCGGATTATGACGAAGTGGAGTCGTATAAGGTACTTGCGATCAGCACCCCAAGATTTTGAGGTGAGATGATGTATTAGGTCAAACACGCTATGATATGTCTTTTTCAGTAGTTTAATGTGCGTTGCGCATATTAGGTGGTCATCTAGAATGAGGCCAATAAATTTGACTTGTGAATTTTCAGGAATGGGCCAACCATATGGGTGGGTGGGAGATGGAAGGTTGTTTGACTTCCTTCCTTAATAAATAGTATTGCTAAGGTTTTCGTGGGTCAGAGATGGAGTCTGGGAGTTACCCAATTGTGAAATATTCTCAATAACTAGATGTAGTTCCCTTTCAAGAAATGACAGCCTTGCACCTGAAATTCATAGAGCCATGTCATCAACATAGAGAAAAACTGAACATCGCTATGATAGAAGTAATGATGTCATTGTATCCGCTAGAAAATAATAATACACATAGAACACTGTTCTGTGGAACGTCTTCATCCAGAGTAAAGTAGCATGATAGAACAGAAGAGAGCCGAACCTTGATTGATCTGTCTGACAGAAGGTATTTAACAAAGAAAGGGAACAGTCCTTGGAAACCGAACGAGTAGAGACTAAGGAGAACCCCAGTTCTCCACGTTGTGTCATAAGGTTTCTCGAGGTAAAAAAGACAAGAAAAACCATCCCACCTGTTTGAAAGGTTTCCCGGATGTCATGATCCAGTCTTAGCAAGGGATCAGCAGACAAACGATTTTTTGAAGAAACCAAACTGGAAGTCTGGAAAAACTAGGCAACTCTCCAAAACATGGAGAATGCGGAATGAAACCATTTTCTCCATTAATTGGCAAGTGAAATTTCAGTAAAATTGGTTTTTTGGTTCTTCGCCAACTTCGTATCATTTCCAGGTTTGGAAATATTGATTGCAAAAGCTGTAGTCCAGACAGAAGGAAGAAAGGATTCAAGGCAAATTCTGTTATACAGATCCAGCAAGAATGCTAATGCAGAGAGGTGAACATGACCGAATACTATGTACAAAATTATGTCTGGAACAGGAAAACCGTCTTTGCAATTGGCCAATGGAGTTTGATACTCTACAGGTATAAAGAGCCTGTTTGAATAACCCCAATGTATTCTGCTACATCTGTGGTGAATATTGCCAGCTGAGAACCAAAGATGTCACAAAGGTAGCAAAATATTACACGTGCTTTACTTTAGGTAGTGCAAGCATACACTGGCCATAGCTTTGAATGAAAACTTTTGCTAGCGAAGAGCCAGAGATAATGTATTTCCAAGGGATACGCGTCTGACATAATAGTGATGCGGATTCCTGTAAAAAGGGCCACGGATGGCCTCGTCGGATGAAGTCTTGTACAGAGCTACTGGATAAAGGGAGATATATCTATTAAATGGAGTAAGAAAAGGTTTAAAATTTGGTCGTGACTGATGGTATACAAGCGGGAGAGCACAAACGAAATATACACACACAGCAGTGACGTGTATATTCGGATTACTTGTGTGAGGTTTGTGTTTGTGAACAATTCAATCGTTACATCTCGTATTCGTTCGGCTCTTTAAATCAGAAGAACACATGTTCAAAGACTTTTGAAAGATATTAGTATCGTTTGCAGCCAGGATTTCGAGAGAATCACGCCAATGTAAGTGGGGAACGCTGTACGCATCACACTTCATGTAAAAAGAGTATACTCTAGTCCCGTCGTTCATATACATGTATGGACAAAAAAGCAACAAGCTCAGTCGAGCATCTATGACATTCGAGTTGAATAGAAAGATAATCGCTAAGGTGTTTGGTCGAGTTGGCACACGACTGCAGACTAGTATGGGTGCGACAATATGAAAGAAGTAGCTTTATCATTCCCACTACAACGACGAGAGCTTATAAGGATTTGCTAACGGAGATTCTTCGTGACATAGGGACAAGAGTGATCAATGATTTCGATAGTCGGAGCGCTCTACGAGTCTCTCGCGATTGCAAGGTATCTGGAGGTGTTTGTCTCGCTACTCCTAGACTAAGTGAAAGCATATATAAATGTCTCAAGGGGCGAAATGTAAAATAACTTTTTATTTCGGACAAGAGGGTAGTACTCGATATATTGGGACACAGTATACTCCTCTTGTGTAACGAATAGTAACGATACGCTAGTATACACGGAGTACTCAAAAGAGCAAGTGAGAAGAACTATGATACGATAGACTGAGTAGGAAATGCCTGGCCGTGTAAAACATCCTGGACTCCAGTGCTTAAATGGAGTTACTCTTAGGAGATATCCGACTGATATTGCAAACAGATTGGGAGTTTAGCGAATGTATGCTAAAAATCTATTAACGATTAATGCATATCGGCTCTCTCTCGACAGTGGCGTGTTGATAGTCCCTTGAGGAGTCACTATCGCGCCCACGTCATGGCACATAGTTAGTAGTCTATGATTCCAAATGATTTACATTCAGTCAGACAACAGGACTGATTAGTATGTGATCAATCGAATAAACTCGATAATAAAGAGCAGAACTGATGCACGTAGCTGCAGAAGCTTAGTATAGAGCAGAGCACTCGGAGTAGGTCTTTATATTGCCGGGTTGAGTTTAGAATATAGTTGGTCTACATCTTCTCATATATCTTGAGCACGACATAAAGCGGCAAGGTACTTATACTAATACGAAGGTAAATTACCCAAATATCCCTGTGTTTCAGAAAGATTGGGAAGTTAGTGAGTGTAAAGGAAGACACACGGAAACAAGATCTCATCGTTAATGGCTGCTAGGGTAAATACGTGACATGTATGTGTTTGAGTATGCAGCAGCAAATCAGCTCATCTAACGAACGCAGCTGGGTGATCCGGGGAAATTAATTTCGCAACCACCAGCTGTGCTTGGACAGATTCAAACTAGGACATAGATCAGAGCGCAGTATGGTGAATTGTACGCCCTTAGACCACAGGATGACAGAGTTTACAATGATATTTGCAGAGTTTTTATACTAGGTGTTGTGAGGCTACTGAATGGGAGAACCTTCATAAAAGAGAAAACACTCAAAAGACTGATGAATACATCGCAATTTAGGGAAGGGAGGAAGAACACTTGCTGTGAATTCGCTCGCAAAATCATGCAAGGAGATCGATATAAGCAGATGTTTGCAATAACTTGCCAAGAGACTCGCATTTAATGCCACGTCCACGCACCTGTGAAACTCTTGATTTATCTTGGTTAGTTCAGGGCATGTCACTTAAACTATTTATCTGGTCAAACCATGAGCACATCTGCACCAGCACACTAGTAGCGAGAATCCTTACATGTCCAGTACTACGGAAATGCATGCAGAGTTTCGTACACAAATGCCTTGAGACATGATATGAGAATGCATAAAATTTCATACTCACAATTTTCTACGGTGTAATGTCACGTTAGATTCCAAGGTGCTCTGGGAATATAGTCTAAGGATGTCTTACGTCTCAGTGGGGCGGGAACAACCGGGAGACAGGTTCCATGCAAGATATCAAGGTGAGCTAGCAGAGAGAAAACGCATGGACTGCTAAGGCGAAGTAATGTAGGTAATGCGCACAGACAGATGAGCATAATTGTTGGACAGGGCTTGCTTGTTGGATGTGTCGGGAGAGTGACACACACGCACGCACAATTCAATAGGACATCGGCGATTTGAGAGCATTAATATGTAGATTTAGCATATAGATACTGGATTGAATGGTCTTGACCCTATTAGCATTTTATTTTTACTACTCATTTTCATTTCTTTAAGATATTAAGAACAATTGAGGGTGGAGTGTTTTTCATTATTGTTTTCTGTGAAGATTAAGCATAATTTTGTTAATTGAATTGTAAATTTTTGGGTGATTAACCGTGATAGTAGTCTCGAACCAACTAGAGCCAATCTAGGAAAAGGAAGGTCATATTCGGAATCAGGGCCGCAAGTGTATTTTGTAATAAAATGACTTGCCAAATATGTTTATTGCTGCCACAAAATCTTTGTTGGCCAGTGTTATTATCCCTAAAAATGAGCAACTTGGAATGGTAAAAGATTTTGGACCAATTTTAGATACCAGTTTTCCTTTATGGTTAGAAATGAAGATATAACATTATAAGTGATTTTAAATGCTGAAGTTTGTGATCACAATTATGATGTATGTGGAAACTATATTTGCGGTCAAATTATATTAGAATTATATCAAGATTTTAGTGCTTACTGGAGAAACAATTTTATATAAAGCAAGGTGAATTTGTAATTAAATAAGGATTCAATGAACTATCTAATTTTAATTTTAGATCATTCAATAGAAGTGAAATTAACGGAAACATAAATCAAAAAACCTTAATTCAAATCAGATTTTAACGAATTGAACAATGAAAGAATTGTTTCATTCAATCATTTACAAATATATCATTAAAAGGTCAGTTGATCAAGTAGAAGAAAATTATCTCAATTTTTATATTTTTCCAAACGAACTAAATTCAATTTTTACATAAACATTTGTCATTCCTTCAAGGAGATCCCATATATTAGAATATTTTGGGGGACTGTATCAAATCACCCCCCTCTAAATATGGACATAAAGTTCTTTAAGTTCAGACAATTGTTGGATGGGGAAAAAAGCAAACCGGCAGCTTTTTCTTGACCTCAAGAGACGTCATTCTTTGGGCGTTGTTGAACTGTGTCTGGTACGTCATTGGGTTTCGGGCGGTTTTAAAATTGTTTTCCAATAACCGGGAGATTCTTTTTGAACACCCTGGTTTCGTATCAACTTTAATTTTTTTCAAAAAGATTTCAAACCTGAAATATACACAGAAGGTTCTATTACGCGCAAAATGCACATATTAGTTTTTTGATTTTTTGAAAATTATGGCTTCATGGGTATAATGTACACAGACCCAGTTTTCTTTTAAATGGCTGACAGCACAATTTTCCAACAATCAAAAAAACTAATATGTGCATTTTGTGCGTAATAGACTCATCTATGTATATTTCAAGTTTGAAGTCATTTTAAAAAAAAATGTAGAAGTTGATACGAAAAAATGTCAAAAAATTAGGGTTGGAAAAAATGAAAACGCCGAAACAATGACTACATACACATAAACACACCCGAAAATGACGTTCTAGAGGTCAGAAAAAGCTGCAGTTTGCTTTTTTCCCCATCAAAATTGTTTGAAAATTAAGAATTTTATGTCCATTTTTAGGTGGGTCTAAAATGGGGTACCAAAATTTCCAATATTTGATCCTCCCCTTTCAAAAGATATCAAAATTTAGATTGTGGAATTCAAATATAGAAATGAATCTAAAAAAATATGACAAATTTTGATTTCTGTTTATGTTACAATTTTTGGACTCCTGATTATGACAAAATTTTGATATCCCACAAAATTTGGAAAATAGCAAAACGAACTTTAAAATTTTCCATATTCTTAGAATATTTTGTGTGTTTATTTGGCTTACGATTGCACTCTAATTGAACATATAACTTCTCCAACTTGATAGAGTAAATTCTGAATAAATCACTTTTTACAATATCTTTAATTTTCAGAAAATGTTTGAAAAAGAAAGCACCAGTATAAAATTCCTTTTCATTAAAAAATAAACCAGTATGATTGAAGTTATCAATATCAAACTTTCATTATAATAATTGAACAATTGTTAAACACAGCTGCAACAATAAAAAGCTAAATTTTTAAATTGCTATTGGATTATAACAAAAACAGACAATAATTCTGTCATGTAATTTTTTTTACATTCTTTCTAAATTTTGATATTCATAGTCTGATTTCAAAAATCTCTTCATATAAAATAATATTAGGAATTGAGTAAGGTCGTATGAAAAATTATAGGTGGTGATAACTTATTTTCCACTCAACATTTTGTCATTTATACTGTAGATTTGAAATGATTGAGCGATATCTTTCTATCAAGGTATAATTCATCATGATTGGACAAAAAATATTTTATTAGTCTTTTTTGGTAAATTTTGGAAATGGAGATAATTTGATTTCTAAGGAACCAATTGTAAATCTGATTACAGATTTGTAATTGATGAGGCAAGTTCTTTCACTTCACGGCAATTAGATGAAAACTCAATAATAATAAAAAATATATATACACAATTGCGATGTGATAAACATTCTGAGGTTACAATATTTTAAAAAAAGTTCTCGATTCTCCTGGAAATGAAGTTTCAGGATCTTCAGGTGCAATATGATCCTTAATCTCTCCGTATTATTTAATTAAAAAGCAAACGCATAAGGACACACGCAAATCAATATCAAAATATAAAGGAAAATGGTTTATGCTATGATAAACTGGCTGAATATGTAGGCCAATCACTAGGTTTAACACTGATATGATTCAAGCACATATTTATCAATAAAGCCTATCGATAATAATTAGCGGGTGCATGTTTACCAAATAATTAATTCTATTAGCTGATAAAAGGCAGGAACATATTCCTCTTTACTCTTGAATAGACATGAAAAGAGTTGTATCTTTCTCTAATTAGATAGGATTAATCTTATATGATTAGGCTTACAGTTTAAGAATTTTCCCAGAGAAAAAAAGAACTAAATTAGACGCTCTATTTTGTTTTGCCAAGATAGTGTCTCTTCGAAACCTGACGAAAATAAAAAATATCCTGTTCGGAAGTTAAAAGGATTTAAAAAATCATCCATATAAACGAAAATTTCATTAATATTTCATGAATTTTGACTCCAGTATTACAAAAACCGAAAAACATGGAAAAAAATTCGTAAATTCTAAATGGTGTAATGATCAGTATCGTCACTTATAAAACAATTTGTTCGTAAACCCGAAGAAGATCGACTCTAGAAAAAAATTTGTGAAAAATTCAATTTAGACGAAGGACTGTAAATAAATTTCAATGATCACAAAAATTCCAACAAGCACGACAATAACTCGATACCTTTTTCAAAAGTAGATGAATACTTTCAGAAAAATTTACTGTAAGTGTAGACGAAGCCATTACGAAGGGCTATCAATCAAAAATTAACATCTACTATTGAAGTGGGGAACAAGAGGAAACGAATATATAAATAA
The DNA here is from genome assembly GCA_015478945.1 of Trachelipus rathkii. Classification (NCBI taxonomy): domain Eukaryota; kingdom Metazoa; phylum Arthropoda; class Malacostraca; order Isopoda; family Trachelipodidae; genus Trachelipus; species Trachelipus rathkii. The sequence continues at coordinate 7,077 of JABUQX010107733.1, forward strand.
ACTACAACAACTCCACTATATATATATATATATATTAATATATATATATATATATATATATATATATATATATATATATATATATATATATATATATATATATATATATATATATATATATATTTATATTATAGTTTATATATGTATAGTATATATATTTGAATATATATATATATTAATATATATCATATATATATTATTATATATATAAATATATATAATATATATATATAGTTATATATATTTATATTTATATATTATTATATATATATGTATATTTATATACAGTATATACCTATATATATATATATTATATATTATATAATATATATTAATATATATATTATTATATATAGTTATTATATATAGATATATATACTATATATATATAGTATATATATATATATAACTATTATATATATAT
>JABUQX010107733.1:15000-17767 GCA_015478945.1 Trachelipus rathkii
TAATTTATAAACACTTCAGAGGTGTTCTATATTCTTTTGATCTAATATAATATTTTTTTGGTTCAATTGAACTTTTTTAAATTATTTTGTTATACTGGAAACTGATCTTTATTGATAAAATAAAAATAAAAAAAATTTTATAAAAAAATAAAAAAAAAAAAAAAAAAATAATTCAAACTTTCTTTTATCTAATTTCAGAGTTGGGCAGCTATTTTAGCAATTCCAGTACTGCTAATTTTGTTGTCTTGGATCCTCAACAAAAATCTCTATTCAGCTATGTGAGACCAATAATATTATATATATATATATATATATATATATAGTCTATTATATACATATATATATATGATATATATCTATATATATATTATATTATATGATTATATTATATAAGTATATATATATATATATATTATAGTATCTATAATGATATATATATATACAATATATAATATATAAGTTATATATATATATATATATATTTATATAATATATTATATCATATATATATATAATATATATATATACTTATCATATATATATAATCAGATTATATTATATATAAATAATTATATATACTATATATATATATATAAAATATAATATATATATATTATATAAATATATGTGATATATATATATATAATATATATATATATATATATATATATATATATATTATATATATATATATTATTATATATATATATATATCTATATAGTATATATATATATATATATATACTATATATATATATATATATATATATATAGTATAAGAAAAGTTGTTTAAGATCTTTCATACTCTAAAGATAGCCTAAAAATAGTTCTAAAATTTTTTTTTATTACTGGTGCTGAAGTTTTGAATAGCCCAAGGCGTAAAACAGATTTCTTCTTGCTAATTATATACTGTTTATTAACACAAAATCACGCGGCGGTACTACGTGGTGAGATACTCGCAATAAAGGAAATTGTCTTATTTAAAAGAGAAATAAAGAAAATGCTCTGTCAGTGAGTGACCATAGTAGTTTATATATATATATATATATATATATATATTATATATAATAATTATATATATTATATATATAATATAAATATATATATATATTAGTATATATATATATATAATATATATATATATATATATTTATATATATATAGAAGATATTTCCAACAATAGTCATACATAATAATATATATATTATATATTTATTATATTATTTACTTAATACGTATATATATATATATATATATATATATATATATATTAATATATATATATATACTATATATATATATCTATAGTATATAATATATATAATTATATATATATAAATTATATATATATATATATATAATATACGTAGTGATTTTGACGTGCGGCTATCTACAGACTTTTCGATATGAAAGCGTAGAGATCACTAGTTCTGAAACTTGAATATATCCTATGTTGGGTTACAAGCGACGAACACCGGGTGTCGTAAATTTTCAAGTGTGTGGATGGATAAATAGCAAGGGGGTCGCCCCAAGGCGTCGGATACGGCATATTCGGCTTACGCCATCTTGCCTTGCGCTGAGTCTGAGAAGATCAACGTTAGGACTAAACCATAGCGTTCTAAGGTTGGCATGACTAGAGCCTATCTCGCTCACGCAAGACGAGATTACGGCCGTAGCCGCGAAGCCCGCCGCCGCCAAACACAAGCCAACTGCATATTAATTATATATTAATTATTATTATATATCTATCTTTATTATTATTATTTATCTATTATTATTATTATTGCATTATTATTATTATTTTATTATTATTATTATTATTATTCTTATTTATTATTCATTATTATTTTTTATATATTATTTATTCGAAGAAATTGAGATCACGAAGTTGGATCTCAATTTCGAGGTGGTCTTGTCGTCCGCTGCGACTCAGCCGGACTCGACTCCCGACTGGCGCGACTCCGACTTCGCGCTCCGACTCGCTCTCTGTAAACGCCCGGCCCATCGACTACCGGACTCCCGCTCACTTCTCGACTCCGATACCCCGACTCACGACTCCGAACTGCCGCTCCAACCGCCGTGGCGTCCGGTTCGGGTTCGATTGGTTAGTACGATCGGTTAGGTGGTTGATCTGTCCTAATATTATTTTCATTAATTATTTAATATCATTATTATATATATATATATATCACAATTATATTATTATTTTATTAATATTATTATTTTAATATTATTATCATAGTATTTTATTATTTATTAAGTTTTTTTATTATTATTATTAATTTTTTTGATTATTATTTTCGCCGTGGTTTATTCTTCGGCGGTGTCTTGCCTTCGACGTGTGTTTTACCGACGTTTCGATAGTATATCTAATGGGTAGGGTTATCGAATGCTGGTTAAGATTTGGAGGGGTGTTAGATGGGGAGGTAACCTCCGTGTGACGAGCGTTACTCCCCGTGGGTCTCCCAGAACGCGGGGGAACCCCACCTCCCTTGCCTAAATCGAAGTGTTCATAAGTTGGTATTGAAATTTTGCTGGATTAGAATGTGAATTTCGTAGAATATTGATAGGGAAACCCCCCCCCCCCGTTGCTGAGGGCGTTGGCTCGCACGCGTGCTGGAGGCGCAGCTGCGGGTGCCGATTTAATAAACCTTCCTAATACAACAACAATATGGTGTCTTTTATGTTTATTATCGAGGTCAGTAGATTCGAATGATGATGGTTATATAGCCCGTTATAGGGTGTCAAGGACCCCTATTAGAGGATC
>JABUQX010107735.1:0-2500 GCA_015478945.1 Trachelipus rathkii
ATGGTGAAGTTATCTTAGATGGTAAGTAGCTTATCCGCGTCTGAGTTTAAATATTTAAGATATATATATGTTGAATGAAAAGGAACGGATGATGCAGAGTAGTAGGAAAGTTGTGAACAGCAGGAAGGTGGCTGGTGGTGTAATTAAATCGTTGGTGGATATAAAGGGACTAAGTCTTGAATGCACTAGGTCTTACATGAGGGGTATGTTGTTACCTGGGTTAATAGTAGTGAGAATATGGTCTGAAATGAGAGGTATAGATCAAAGTTATATGTGTTCAGATACACCAGGTGTAAGTAGGTGTGAAAAGCAATTGATAAAACAGAATGTGAACGTATTTTTCAGAGTAATATGGTGTGTGCAAAGAATGGTAAATTAGAGAAAATGAAAATACGTTGAGATGGTTTCATATGTGGAAAAGATGAATGACAGTCGGTTGGTTAAGGGGATGTATAGTGGTGAGTGTGTTAAAATTGTCCGCCAAAACCGAAGAAAAGTGAGATTATAAAACACATAAAAGGTGAGAGTTTTAGAGGGGATATGGTTGTAGTTCACCTGGGCCAAGGGATGAACACTCTGACGATGCCATAGTGAGGGTCCGTCGCAGTCCCTTGAAACCCTAGGGTGGATTTTTTGACTGCGACGAGTTCTTACTAATAGGTATAGAGGGGGCGTTAAGGCTGGGCTTTCGACTTTAGTCATATTCTTCTACTACTCTTCCGATAATACCGCACCTTACCACCTGTCTGTGGAAAAAAAGCGAAGATATTGACGACGATAATATATATATATATAGCATAGGTATAGTATATATATATATATATATATATATATATATATATATATATATATATATATATATATATATTATATATATATATATATATATATATATATATATATATATATATATATATATTATATATATAAGGGAAATTCACTTTAAGACGATAGTTGTATGATAAAAAAAAGAGCTTTAGTATACCCTTCATTTCTAAAAACAAAATATACCCTTTTATGTATTGAATAAGAAAAACTTATTTCACTTATTAAAATTTAATTAATTAGTAAAAATTAATTAAAGTTTATTAAATTATACGTCTGGCAAGGTTAATAATGCACCTGAGTCTTATTTAGGATACCATAGACACCTGGCGAGTAGCGAGTGTTGTGATTTATTTTAAAATACGATGTTATTGAATGAAATATATGAAATATGTTCATATTTATGTATTTATTTTATGTATTTATGAGTGTATAACACCCCACGGCAAAATATATATATATATATATATATATATATATATATATATATCTATCGTAGACATATACCTATACCTATATATATAGTTATATATATATATATATATATATATATATATATATATCTAACCTCAATTCAACCTAACCTAACCTGTCCTTAACTTGTCTTATCCCAACCCAATCAACCTATCTTTAGATCCTGGCTCTAGTTTCATTTACTCATCCTATCCTATCCTAAATCAATCCACTCAACACTAGCCAGTTAATATATATATATATATATATATATATATATATATATATATATATATATATATGTATATATATATATATATATATATGTATATATATATATATATATATATTTATAAGTGGTTGACTCAAGGAGATTAGGTTAGGCTAATTTAGGTTAAGTTTGCTAGGTTAGGGTTAAGAAGTTAGGTTAGTTATTAGGTTAGTTTTACCCAAAATTTAATGTATTTACCCCTAAAAAATTAAAATAATGATATTAATTATTGATTTTCGTTCCTGGAGTATATATATATAAATACTATATATATATATATATATATATATAGTATATATATATATATAGTATATATATGTTATATATATATATATATATATATATATATATATATATATATATTGTTATAATATATAATGTTTTTTATGGTCAATTTGTTGATAGAGTTTACGTTTCGTTCGAAACAACTTATCGTACAAGCGATCTCGCCTCGCGGATATTTGTCATTTTAAACCAAATATCACCTATATATATATATATATATATATATATATATATATATTAATATATATATATATATATATATATATAGCATAGATATATATATATATATATATATATATACTCCTCTGTCCTAAAAGTAAGTTTAATGAATATCCCATGAACGACTGAGTAATTTAGCTCCTATTTATGTAAGTGGGTAGCTAGTTACCTAGGCTACATATCCAAACCAGTTTTAACTAGATTTATAAAGTCCTTCTTGTACCTTACATCTGTTGGTAGATGCTCCACTTAACCCTCGTTACCTTTGCGATGTAAGCAATATTGAACAAAGCGGTACGTTGTCAAATTTGTGTGAAACGGGTCAAGTCTGTCACTGGGACATTTTCTTTAAACAGTTTGATGTGGGATGCCACCCTTCTATCAAGAACTATAGGCTTTTTAAGTGGCACAAAGATTTAGAGGATGTTGAGAAAATGTTGAAGACGA
>JABUQX010107735.1:7500-18206 GCA_015478945.1 Trachelipus rathkii
AACAGAAATCGTCCCATCACTAATATATATATATATATATATATATATATATAGTTAGCAGCGCATATTACATATGTTATATAGAGCAGCAGTATGTTAATATATATATATATATGCTATTATACATATATATATATATAGTTATATATATAGCATATATATATATATATACATATATATATGTTATAGAGTGAGTATATATATATATATATATATATATATATGTTATTTTAGGTTTAAAGGTAATGAATAATTTTTATCCTCATTTCCTTTGCTTTTGTCTGTTTATTCCTTAGTTCGTTTATTTGTTACAGTTGTTGTAATTGTGTAAAAGTGTGTGTGATGGAAGATTTGCACAGGCGGGCTTTCTGTTGAATTTACCAACATCCACGGCTTGCACTCCAAATCTGCATCCGTGGGAATGTTCCTCTCAACCCTCTTAACCCTAATCTCTTGCCCTTGCTTGAGACCCAGATGGCAGAATTCATCCTCTAACTCTGCTTAATATATCCAACTATAACTCTATTTCATAATTTCCGAGTATAAACCATATGTAAACATAAAACACTCCTGCACACGTCTCGAGAATTGAATCTCCTAACTTTTACATGTTCTGTTGCTTAAAATCTTTTTCCTTCAACTACAATAATAATCTGGTGCTTGCTACTAAGGTTCTCCCAACAACAGATTTATGTTTTTTTTTGATTACCTGGTCACATTTCACGAGACTGTTACATCTCATCCAAATACTTGAAGGTCCTCTATTTAGTGGGCTTCAATGTAATACACAAAACTTAATGGTTGGGAACTCATACTGATTTAGTTTGGGGAGTGTTTGAATCATTCAGTATTCTCAACGATCTGAGCAACTAATTAAAAACCTACACACATTTTGGATCGTCCCAACCACTTGAACGCACTTGACCTATGTTTCACCATCACAGGTCCTCTTTATAAATAAACCACTCCTACTATCGGTAAATCTGATCAAGTTTATATCCCTTAATTTTAAATACTTTCTCTCCAACAGCTTATCCTGCCCTATGCGTTTTTTCTGTATTTGATCGTCAATTGGAGGACATTACGTTGCTTGTAAGCAATCCAATTGAGTGACTGATTTGACTCTGAAGACGCTTCAGCTTCTGCCAAAGGGGGAGCTGTAATTGACATGGGATGTGCAGGTTCCTTTTTCGACTAACCGTTTTCCTCAAATCCATGGTCTGATCAAACTTGTTCTCTGATATCTGTGTGGCCAGAGACAGTGCGTATCGGGTGTGAAAAATCTCGTTCTCCTATCACTCGCTAATTTTGTCAAATAAAATGTTGATACTGACGAGCAAAGCGGATTCTAAATAAACAAATGTGTGCTGACCTCCTTGGCTCTTCTTCTAACAAATCGCTTGGTCTCTGCCAAAATCTCTGCACAACTTAAATCATTCATTCTCTCTTATTTGCTGCTCTGATGGTTCTGTTAACATCTTAACAGTGACCAATCTCTTTGGCCTCCTATTTAATTTCCAATCCCAACCCCTGACTATTCTACATTCCTTCCAGCCTCCTTCTCTACTCTCAGGGTGTCCCATGCCTTGTCTGTGATTACATTTGATCGGGTCCATGGCTCCTGAAATCTATGAACGCTAGGAAGGTGGTACCTGGATGCCATTTCTCCTTCAAGTTTAGGAAGTGTGCTTCCGTGCTATCCCCGCCCCCCGTTCAACTATATTCTCTATGCCTTAATACTAGCACTTTCCTCAGTGTTGGAAGCACTTTCCAACCTATTCCGAAAAAGGAAGCCTCTCTGATCCTTCTAGCTATCGCCCTATAGCTCTAAACTTGTATTCTATCAAGATCTTTGAAACCTTCAACTCTCACTTCCAAGCATCATCATCTTCTCAAATCTCATATTCTTCCGATCGCCAGTATGGCTTCCGGCGCTCGAGGTCTGGCGATATACTTTCCTATTTAATAGATTTATGGTTTCCGCTCTTAGGAACTACTGGAAGACTTGTGTGGTGTCGCTTGGACATATCCAGCATTTGGACTGGTATGGCATCGCACTGCTCAAAGCTCCTCCTTTGCTTCCTCCTTCTGTTTGTTTACTTGGTGTCTTAGCTTTTCAAACCGCTCACTACCGTTATTGATAGGGTGACTTTCATCCTTCTGTCAATATTGGTGTTCCCAGGGTTCTGTCTATCTCCCATTTTTTTATTCTGCTTTTCTTTAATGATCTCACCTGCACATCAAACTCTATTCACTCATATGCCGATATCTCGACCCTTCATTTTCTCTTTCAACTTATTTCTGCTCCCACCTCTTTACTTTAGAATTGCCTCGTCTTAATCTCTTCCATTCTGCTCTCGCTGATCTGATAGACTTTCCGGGTGGTCGTCTCAAACTTGTGAAATTTAATTCTTTAAACCAACTTCTACAAATCTTTCTCTCTAAGGCACCTAACTTATCTCTTTCATTCTCTCGTCTCCTGCTATGTTGATGTAATATAAACATCCTTGGCGTTAACATAAACAAAAAAATGTCTTGGAAACCCCACATCACAACGGTTGCTAGGGTAGCCTTAAAGAAATGGCCTGTTTAGGACTGCGAGACTTTTTCATCTTCTCAGGTGCCCAGCTATACAAGGGTCCTTCCACTTTATGAGTACCGCTCTTATATCTGAGGGGGCTCTGTTACACCTGGCTTGATAGTCAGTGTTTATAAACTTTTCTGTACTTTCTAGTTCATTTGACCCTATGTTTAAGGTCTGATGTTATGCTTATCTCTTTCATAGGGTACTGTAGCGGTAAGTGTGTGAGGGAACTTTCCACTCACTACCACCACCTTTACATGATCGCCCTCAGTACAGGGTGTGCTGTCTCAGCACATGAGTTTTGTGTTGATATTAGTACCTCCACTAGTTCGCTGCGGTACTTCCTTCTTTCCTGTGCCACCTCTGTTCTGTAGAATTCTTTCATCTTCTGTGTTTCTACCAATTTATTTAATCTCCCCACTTAAAGCCTGCGCCTGTGCCTGCCTGCGTAATTTGCGTTAGGATGAATTTTTGAGGCGTTCAACACGCCTTCCTTGAATAGGGCCTGCCCCTGAGCGGCGGTGGGAACTGTAATATATTTATATATATATATATATTATATATATATGATATATATATATATATATATATATATATATATATATATATATATATATATATATGTATCTATGGATCATATCAGTCATATATATATAAAAAACTAATAATGATACAGTAAAACGGAATATATTGTTGGAATGTTGGTCCAGTTCTGAACAAAAAATTTCAAAACTACAATAGCTAAGAATCCTGGTAAATTTCACATAAGAAAATAAAAATAAAATAATAAAAATATAATAATTATAGTAATATGATTAGAGAGCCTATTTAGAGACCTTATATTTACTTGTTAAAATAAATAGACTTTCTATTAAATTTTGCTTACTAAAGAATATCCAAGGTATACCGCACCGGATGGTATAGTCGGGTCTTCGGCGTCTTCTGGGAAGACATGTAGACCACTTCTCTGAGGAGGCCCCGGAACCCCAGCTCTTTGCATTTGGGTGTCGCGGGGTTCTCCGCCCCTCTCTACGGGTATGGGAAACCGCCCTATGTTCCTCGTCGGCTCGAGCCCCCTAGTGTGCCGTATAAATCAAAATTTAATAGAAAGTCTATTTATTTTAACGAGAAACCAATAAAAGGTCTCTAAATAGGCCTTCTAATCATATTACTATAATTATTAACAATAATTTTTTTATTATTATTATTTTTACATTTTCTTATGTGAAATTTTACCAGGATTCCAAAAATGTATTCCTTTTCGCTGTAGCTATTGTAGTTTTGAGATATATATATATTTTTTTTTTTTTTTTTTTTTTTTTTTTTACATTTCCAGGGCAAACTTTGGACCAGTATTCCAGCAATGTATTCCGTTTTACTGTAGCATTAATAGTTTTTAATATATTTTTTTTTTTTTTTTTTTTTTTATATATATATATATATAGATTATATATATATATATATATATATATATATATATATATATATATATATATATATATATATATATATATATATATATATATATATATATATATTATTATTATTATACAATCACCTTTGTCCCGCTTGGGGTAGTGGTACGTACAGCCTCCCTCATTCACACCTCCCTTCATCTCGCCCCCACCCACCTCCTCCACCCCACTCTATCCCTCGCCAACACCCTACCCCCTTCCTCCCCCATCCCTCCTCCTCCAAAGATCTCCCTATTCATCCATCCACCTCCCTTCTGGTCCCCCTTCCTCTTCCTATCCCCTCCGTCTCAAAACTCTAACCACTCTGTTCCTCCATTCACTAGCCCCACCATCTTAACATTCCCTCTCCGTTCTTCCCACCAGACCATTCCCTCCAACTCCTCCTCACCACCCTATTCCTAATCCTCCCTTCGACCCCACAAACCGTTTCTCAACCCCTTCATCTCACATCCTTCCAACCTTGTCTTGGACTTGCATTCAACCCCCACGTTTCACACCTATACAACACCGCTGGTACACAGATTTTCTCGAACATACTTATCTTGACTTTCTGTGATAGACCCTTTCCATAATTCTCTCAGACCACTCAAAGCTCTCACTCTTCACCTATTCTATGCTCTATCTCCTCCTTCATCCCTCCCCCCCTACCCAACTCCATCCCTAAATATCTGCAGCCCTTGACTGCTGCCAATACGAGAAACCTACTCTTAACCCTCTAACACATCGTCCTATATTCTCCTCAACCACTAACACTTACTCTTACCTCTTTTATCTTAAGCTCACTGTGTCAACTCACGCAATCAATTTCCACCACAAAATATCTCCTTCCGCGCTCTTCGCCACTAGGGCCGTATCATCCGCAAACAGTATCATCACTTCCCTTCTATCATTCCCATTCATCAGTTCCACCCCTCCCTCACCATTCCTCTGCAAACACTTTCCATAAACAGATTGAATAGCCACGGCGACATTGCACACCCCTGCCTCAATCCATAACACCCAAACATCTCACTCTCCCCTCCCAACACTCTCACACACATTCTACTATTCCTATAAAAGGCCCTAATACCTTTACCTAATTTACCCCCCACTCCATTTTCCTCCAACACCCTCCATAATTCACCCCTATTCACTCTATCATATGCTTTCTCTAAATCTAAAAAACACCCATACACTTTCCCTTTCCTCTCTATACTTTTCTCCACAAGCATCTTTAATGTAAACACTTGATCCACACACCCTCTTCCCTCCCTAAACCCTCCTTGTTCTTCCCCCATTCTCCCCTCCGTTAAACCTCTTACTCTCTCAATCAGTATTCTTCCGTACACTTTCCCTACCACACTTAAAAGACATATACCTCTATAATTCCCACATTCCATTATCCCCTTTCCCCTTATACAGAGGAACCAAACAACCATCCTCCCAATCCTGTGGTACCACCCCACAACATATGTTATACAATCTATACAGCCATTCCTCCACCCTCTACCTCCCTTCTGTAACATTTCCATTCTCAATAATACTATCTGAGATCTAGTGACTTCCTTTTTTTTCCTTTTATTCAGCCCCATTAATCTCTCCATTTGTATTTCATCTCCTCCCTCCCCACTTCATTTCCCATCCTCACCTCGCATTTCTTCCTCCCCTACCCCACCCCCTTCATTCAATAGTCCACTAAAGTCCCCCCACCTCTTTCTCACCCTATCCTCTCCTCCTATCCACTCCCATCTCCTCCTCTTAACTTTCTCTCCCCCAACTCCCTCCTTTCTTTCTTTTCCTTATTAACTTTTCCAAAACATCTTACTCCTTTATTCGTATTTTTCCGTCACCTTTCTACACCATTCCCTTTGATTTTCTCTTCGCCCTCTCCACCGCCCTCTTTGTTTCCACTCTAATCCTTCTATATTCCTCCCAGCTTTCCCTTCTCCTATTCCCCAACCATTTCACATAGACCCTTTTTACCACCTCACTCACCTCCTCACTCCACCATTCACTCCCTTTCCTTCTGCTTGCACCCACCCTTTTTACTCCACACACCCTTCTAGCCTCTTCATATACTGCCTCTCTAAATCTCTTCCACTCTCCACCTCCCAATTCTTTATCCTCTCAATGCTTCCACCCATCTCTGTACCTCCTAAACTCCCTCCAACACTCATTTCTCCACTTTCCATCTTTGTCACTTCCACCCTCCCTCTTTTCTCCCCCCTCCTAACCATCACCTCCTCCCACCCTTAACCCGGCAAGCACCAAATAGCAGATCTCATATCCAACCCCCGCCCCTCTAAATACATTTATGTAATAATTCATCTCTATCCTTCCATTTACACACATATACTCCAATAACGCCTTTCCCCTGCTATCTCACTCTTCCATGTGTTACTTATGATTCTCACTTTTTTTAAACCACGTATTCCCCATATTCTTCTTTCGACAACTCTCTATATATATTTTTATATATATATATAGCATATATATATAGATATATATGTTATATACAGATATATATATATATATATATAGGTATGTTAAGAAATATATATATATATAGTTATATATTATATATATATATATATATTATATGTATATATATATATATATATATATATATTATATATAGAAAAACATATGTTATATATATATATATATATATATTTATATATATATATATATAGTATATATATATATAAGGTATATATATATATATATATATATATATATATATATATATATATATATATATATATATATATATATATATATATTTATATATATATGAGTGAATGTGCGTGTGTGTCTGTCTGTGTGTGTGTAAATAAATTTAATTTTTCAAAGTGTAGTTTCTTTGAATGTGAACGAAATTGATCATTACCTTTTAGAATTTTTCCATTCTACAATTTTATTGCAATGTTTTACAACCAAAAGAATCAAGCAAAAACCAATAATATAAGCTGAATTTGATAGGATTATATATATATATATATATATATATATATATATATATATATATATATATATATAAGATATATATATCTATATTTATATATATATATATATATATATATATATAGTAGCTATATATATGTGTATATATAGAATATGTGTAGAGAGTTTGAAATTATTATATCTAGAAGACCATTTTTATTATGTAAAAAATTTATTACTAACTTTAATATATTTGCAGTATTTCAATAATTCAGGCCTCCTACTTTGATACCTATTAAACTAAGCGTCTTATTTTTACTATATATGTATATATATATATATATATATATATATATATATATATAGAAAAATCCTCAAAGATATATATATATATGTATATAGACATATATATAGTATATATATATATATATATATATATATATATATATCTTAACTACTTACCCTCTCACCCTTGACCAATCATTTAATTATAGAAGAGGCCACACTGCGCCTGTGGTTCCGCCGACGTAACCGGTCTCCTTCTGATATCCCCCCAGGGTTATGTTCAACGTTGTCTTCTATGCTGATAATTATTAAAACAGGAGAGAAAGAAGTGGGATATATCCTTCGGAACCTGGTTACTGTTTTGACAGATGCTTGTGGTGGTTCGATTAAGACTGAATCTGTGTTATTAGTATTGCAATTTATTGTAATGGGCGCATCTTAGCTTTGCCAAGGATGATTTACTGGTTCTTGGTAGTGAGTTGGATTCTGGTAGTGCTGCTTAAATGTTGTCGGTGGTCTGCATCTTAAGTGGTTTTCTGTTAGTGTCGTGTGAATTTGTTTGGTGTACAGTATGTTGTGTTGTCTGTTTGTGGAGGAATGTTGTTCAGGATTTGTTTGTAATATAGAGCTGATGAACAGGGAGGTTGTTTGAGTAGTCTGTGGTGGGTTGGATTAGAGAGTGCAATGTGGTATGGGTGTTGGAATGTTTAGGTTTGGGAAAAGAATTGTGTACCTATCATGTGCCTGGTGTGTCACAGAGAATTTCAATTGCAGGTAGCTGTTGATTTGGTGTTATGATTCTAGAGCTTTGTTTTAAGTCGTTCGAGTTTCTTTATGTTTTTTTAGTTCGCAGTGGATGCCAGGTTCGAGAAGAGTAGAGTCGGGCGAATGAATTGTTTGTATATAATGGTGGATGTTGACAGATGCTTGTGGTGGTTTGATTAAGGCTGAATCTGTGCTATTGGTATTGTAATTTAGGGTAATGGGCGCATCTTAGCTTTGCCAAGGATGATTGATTGGTTCTTGGTAGTGAGTTGGATTCTGGTGGGTGTTTGTTTAAAATCTTGTTCGGTGGTCTGCATCTTAAGTGTTTTTCTGTTAGTGTTGTGTGGATTTGTTTGGTGTATGTTGTATTGTTTTATTTGTGGAGGAATGTTGTTCAGGATTTGTTTGTAATATAGAGCTGATGAAGAGGGAGGTTGTTTGAGTAGTTTGTGTGGCACTAAATTGTCGGACAGTGGTAATTAATGTAATTGAAGATTTTTTTGGTGAGGCGGACATTCTGTTTTCTGTTAGCCTTGTTTGAAGTTGGTTGATGTACTGTTGTGTCAGATTTGTGGCCGTGAGTAGTAGGGAGGGGATATTGGACGTGTCCTGGGACCCCGCAGAGCCCAAATTTTTTGAGAAACCAAATTTTTTGGGAACAAATTTTTTGAGAACCCAAATTTTTTGAGAACCCAAATTTTTTGGGAACCCAAATTTTTGCCCAACCCCCAATTTTTGGCGCCCCTTCGGAGAAGGGGCGCGCCAGACGGATGCGAAGCATCCGTCGTACGTGCCTCCCCCCTATTTTTTGAGAACCCTAATTTTTGAGAATCCTAATTTTTGGGAACCCTAATTTCACTTATACACATACACTATGACACTTACACCCACCTACACCTACACACACACACCCACCTACACACACAAACACACACGCACACACACACACACACACCCGGCATGACTCCCTACTTTCCACCGTCCCTCCCTGCTCCTCGCCCCCAGAAAGTCCTTATTGGACTCAAGACATGCTGTTTTACGCTGTTCGAGTTCTACTTTGGTTTATATTCAAAATTATAACCCAGGTAGAATACGAACACCTACCACTCTGGCAAGTCCATGACCTTTAGCCCACAGCTCCAAACGGAGATCTGAGGAAGAGATATTTTTATTTTCAAGTCTATTTATCGTTTCAAAATTAATTCCAGATTTATATATATAATAATTATAATAATCAACATAAAAACTTCATAGTATATACTATATATATATATTATATATATATATAATATAATATATAGTATATATAATATATAATATCATATATATTATAATAGTATATATATATATATCTAGTAATTATAAATAATAATATTTCCTTAATAATTTTATATACTTATATATATATATATATATATATAATATATATATATATATATATATTATATACTATATATATATATATATATAATATTGATATTATTATATATATATATATATATAATATACTATATATATATAAATTATATATAGATATAATATCATATAATATATATATAGTATAATATATATAAGTGAATCAACTAGAATCACACAGTTAAAACGGGTCGAGGGGGGGGGGGGGGGGGCGTGGTCAATATATATTACCACGTGGACAGATGGGGTGTATATTAATATATATAGTTATAATACTATAATATATTATATATATATTATATATAATATAATATATATACTGATGGGTGAAGGGTAATAATATATATATAATATATATAATAGTATATTTATTATATATAGTATATATATATTCACTTGCACAACCCAGGCTTTCTTCACACACGCTGAGGTTACCTATACCACACAGCACATACAACTCCATCCACACCAACAGTCCTACACTTACACCTACACCTACAACTGACAGACTACAATCCCACACACATACCTAGAGACAACACTACATCCGCTCCAATACACGCCCCTAACAGCACACACATACGATACATACACCACCTAGATACATAGCACCTATTTCCCTAGCTCAACCACATCTTATACACCACGAACCCACAAACACACCACCCTACCCCAGCCGTTTCAATCAGATACTTACACATTAGACAACTTACACTTACAACTTCACACTTATACACACTTACACTTGCCCATAGACCCTTACACTCAGATACACTATTCTTGATGGTTCATTCTTTTGATGGTTCAACTTTGATGATGCATCTTTGACTCACAAGCACTTATGATGGTTTTCCAGGCTTGAGGACTCAGATTATTATTGATGGTTCAACTTAGTGGTGTCCTATTAGTGTTCCTATGAGATTCTATGAGTGCCAGGTTGGTGCAAGTGAGTGCCATGAGTGCCAAGTGAGTGCCAAAAATAACACTCGGGTTTAGGAAATATTGGACAGACGCTGAGCAACAGAACTCAAAACATCGGAAATGTAAATATCAGGTAAGTTATTGTAGGTAATGGAGCAATCTATACATATTTCAAGTTTGAAGACATTTCGAAAAAAAAATCTGGAAGTTGATACGGAAAATGTCAAAAACATGGGTTTTTGAAAAATTTGAAGAATTTGAAAGAAATGACTACAGACACAGAAAACCGGCCCCGGAAAACAACGTTTATCGTAGGCAAATAAAAAGCCTACAGTTTC
>JABUQX010107736.1:17500-22570 GCA_015478945.1 Trachelipus rathkii
ATACTTACTTCTATAATATCATATATAGTTGTGATATAGCGTACCTTATAATCGTATAGTGACTACTAAATAAGTAAGTATTGAGGAATAACTAAATAGTTAGTTCAGGGGTACCTAAGTTCTATTTTAAAAAACGTATTACTTTAATTAAGAAAAGCTAGTTTTTAACTTAATAAACTTTTTTATATTTTTCATTCAAGACCAATTTATTTACTTTATATCAATTTTAAAGAATACAGGGATTTATTTTTTTTCCTTCTTCTTGAAATTATGTCAATGGAATGTACATTATATAAAATTAATAATATAGGGTCTTTTAACTTAGTTTATTATTTGGTAAAACGGGATTTTACATGTCAGATGAGTAGCCAAAGCTATATATTAGGCTTTATTTACTTATTCTTCTCACCGTACTGTTTGTTTAATTTATCAACTGGGAAATTTTACTTTGTTTAATTAGTATTTAATAAAATAGGTCTGTGATAAAACCCATAATAATTGGATTAAATTAAAATATTTATAATAATAGAATAATTTTCTTTCTGATTGATCAAAATATATACTCGTTATAAGATATTTCACATTACTGGGACATAATCATCACAAACGGGGAAGAGCTAGTCTGGGGTCAAGCCATCCAACGAAAAGTAAATATATTTTCTTTCAAACTTAAGCTTATGTATAAGTATATATAATTTTTAACTTCCTTATAGTTATTTATAATTATGTATACTGATTTAAAATTGAACGATATTTTTATCCATTAGGTTTATTTATAGATTGAATTTAATATTATATTAACAACAAGTCATTAAAATTTTGAAATGTTTATTATCCAACTATAGAGTACTCCCGATTAATTTTAAGTTCTATATGATAAGTATTAGGTAGAAATTTAATTCACAACTAAAAATACATTTAGAACCCCATTTCGCATCACATATATGTTCAAAAAATTAACCCGCAATATTATTATTTAGCTCAAAACTAGTTGTGATAGGCAAACTTACAGATTATTAGATGCAGTTTCCGCTCACGCTCCAAAATAATAATTCTGTAATATATAACCGAACAGTATTTATTTTAATAAGCAAAAGTATTTTAAAATAAACAGAATCTATTAAAATGCCAATTTGTTTCATAATATGTAATATTAAAAATATATAAAGGTTAGTAATAAGCCGTAAGACATTAAAATATTATGTCATAGAGTGTTTGCTGTGGATTACTTAATAAAGATTTCAAATATAAGAAAATTATTTTATTAAAACATATATAGAATAATCATATCTGAATCAGCAGTTAAAGGTGGAAAAATATCAAACAAAATTTACCTAAACCTGCAAATAAAATAAATTACGTGTTCACTTGAGATAAAGAAAACGTTAATATATATACTCTTCGGGTTCAATCATCGGGCGAGATATTAAAATATAATCAACTAACTATGTGTTGAATCACAGATAGACGTTAAAAATTAAAAAAATTAAGGATTAAACATACATATAATATTATATAATATATATATATATATACATTCAATATTATCGTCTATATATTTTATTATAAATATAGTAGACACACTTTCTTTATATATTAGTATATAAAAATTATTATGTGTATCAGTATTCCATTAATATTAAAGCAGCTAGATTAATTTACTGGTTCGTTTACTTCCATAGTTACTTTATCGCAAGCCTATAAGATTCTTATTGAATTATCCTTACGCACGTAACGAAATAGTAGGTTTCTAGTCAGACCTCCACTGTAATTCTAGGGGTGTAGTTTCGCAAACTAGTCGGAACATTTGGAGAAGAACTACACCAGATGGCTAAGCATGAAAACTATTGAATTCAAATTCTCTTTCTATTAATCACGGCTCGAGAGAGCATCGTGTGAGGAAAATGTAAGGAAGGTTTTCAGAATATCATGCAAGTATAAGACTAACGCATGAGGAACGCTAGCGACTAGATAATATAAAAATAATGATATACTAATAAATACATATATACTTTGTATGTGAATTCGTACGCATTTTCTTCCGGCCCCAGATATTTCTGAGACCCAAAATTTTGGTTACCAAAAAAGTTCTAGACATTGCATTGAGCCTCTAATGACCTCTAAGTGGTAAACCCTTAAATATAATGGAAATGGAAGGATCCTCGGTTCAGTACTATTTCATATATGAGCAATAATACGCGATTAACTGTAAAAATTTTCACGACGGAATGTAACAGTTCTGTTGTGTGTAATATAGATTTATATAGATCTGTAGAAGATTGAACTATAGCACGACCACAGAGGGTGATATCATAAGGGTTGTTGTCGAGAGCCGACATACAGCTCAGCGCGTCAACCGAGCAGTTAGTGCTTCCACGGAAGCAAGGGTTATAGGAACCAGATAAGATTAACTTAAGGGAGGTTTTTGCATAACTTTCTATTGGAATCTCTCTCTATTAAAGGTGATAGAAAGACGATTAGTATTTTAAGTTAGGAGCCTGCCTATAAAGGGAAGAACAATTAAAAAAGAATAAATTCTGTGTAGAGGTTAGTTTATCACTTTCTTATAACTACAAGATACGTGAAACACCGAATTTTATTATAAGAAACACGTGAGGTGACGGGATTTTGATCTGTTTGGTATATTAGCTTTCTACGTTTAACACATTTATTATACCGGGTGATGTTTTCATTTACTGTCATTTATTGACATTTGTTACTATCTTGATTTGGCGTTTCTCGATAAGTTATCCATATATTCACTACACTATTGACTATGATAATAGTGTCAGGTTAACTGAGTAGGCTGTTTTGTTGGGTATGGCACTTTCATCCGACAGGGTTTTATATTAGTGGATCGCTGCGAATGTAGCTATGACAACCGTGATGAGCGAGGTTGCATACAACACTCCTAATCTGAGGCTGAATTCCTGTCGCTCACATCTAATAATATATTTAGGCCATTTGATGAAATTGACTAGACTTTTTGCAGATATGCCAGCTAGGAATGCAAACTATGACAAAAGGGCGCTTTTTATTTTATTTCTTTTCTTGGTGGATTAATGCAGGGTTAATTTGATCACTATCATATATTGAAAAGTAATTCTATATTCATTGCAGCTATTCATACAACTTTTCATACAGCTATTTTTTCCTAGCACTATTCAGTATACATCCTTTAGTATCTTGACTAATAGGCTTGAGGCATGTTTGTATAACAATTATTATTATCTTTCTCAAGAACCGAATCTACTGATAGATAAAAAATACACGTATAATAAATGTCTTTAATTAATTGATCATCACACAATTTAATTACGGATTTCTGAGTATTAGTTAAAGTTCTCATAATAATATTATTAAATACTACTTTGAATAATAACTTAGCCCAGTGAGACCTTTAATCGAAATTTGAAAGAACAATATGTCTTTTTTATACCTTTTATTACTTTCAAATATTAATTATACTTAAGTACTATGAGACATACCTCACTTCATTATGCCATAGCCTATTCGTGCAATATATAACAGTCCATCCTGAAAACCCAAAGCCCACGCATTTCCTCGAGGATTAGTTCTTATTCGGTCGTGAGAAAATCGTCAATGGCTTTCGCAAGTGTATTTTTATGAACATTCAAATCGGCTGTTTCAAGTTCTGACAATAAGCCAATATAAATTTACCCTCTTTGACTACCTCATAGCGGACTCACTTTTATGTGACGTAAAATAGTATAAGCGCAACCTACAATATTTTATTACCTATTCCACAAAATTATATCAGAGTTTCAATCTGCATACACAGTACTTATAATATACGCTGACCTACACTGCTATATATAGTATATATTAGGGATGTAGCCAGATACCAGAAAAGCCGGCGCGATAGCCGCACTAGCCGGATAACATTGATAACTCTAAGTTTTATTTGATAGGTGCCGCGATACCCGACTAGAGCCGATAGACCAGATAACTTTTCGATAGTAAATATAATAAAATACACAGTAATAAGATAAGAACATTTGTGTACTGCTAGGCAAGCTCAGGATTTGGCATTCCCACATAGTAAACAATCACGTTGTCATTTATTTCAATATTTGGCTTGATGCCACAAGTTATAATTATATTCTTATCACAATTAAAAATCAGGTATCCATATAAAGGAAATAATAAGTGCAAATAACGAGATATTAATAACAGTTTTTTATGTTATGATGTTTGTTAAAAAAATATTTCAATTCTTCGACCTGTTACTGTAAGTATATAAGCAAAGTCTCACCCTATTAAATAAACCTTATAAAATAATTGTAATTAGAAAAGACTTATAGTACATGTTTAAAACTCAATACTAAAGAATAAAAATAATGAATAAGAAGAGACCATCAATTAATAAGTTGAAAAGAACAAAATCATATAAACAAACAAAAGCTAATTTGAGTTCAAGTTACAATGAACATAAAAAGGTTAAATCAATAAGGATTTATCTCCTTCTAAGATAAAGATAAGATTGACTCATTCAAAAACTCAAATTCAAGAAAATATATCCTCATTAATTGTGATGCAAAAACATTAGCTTTCAACTAGTAGAATATAGCAGAGAGCCTGTTGTTCTTTTTTGGGGATGTTTACATATACCACGCTGTATTCACTAAAAATACTCTCTCTCTTCTCTTCTCTCTCTCTCCTCGCTCTCTCTCTCTCTCTCTCTCTCTCTGCTCCTCTCTCTCTCTCTCTCATCTCTCATCTCTCTCTCTCTCTTTCTTCCCCGACTAGATGAGGGGAGACAAGGAATAAATTATACTTGCTTGCAAGCACATGGATAATAATGGAAACTTGGCGTCCATTTTCTGCCACACGTGAACTTTGCCGGATATATATTCCCAGATATGGCTGAGAGGGCCAGCGAATCACATATGAGGACGCTGGGGGCCAACTTCCTGCATGGTGAATTTCATTAACTTTATAAATATGGAAAAGTTGTAAAACGGTTAAGGTATCTTTCTTCCGCCATACCGCAGATATTTTTTTCTCATTCCAGCAACCCCAGTTCCTCATCCCAACCTGAAAAACTTC
>JABUQX010107737.1:0-17500 GCA_015478945.1 Trachelipus rathkii
TTGATGAGAAGTCAATGATTGTTGTGATTATAAGTTTGAGTGTGAAATGGATACATTATCCATCCAGACGGATGATGATAAGAGAAGAGGTAAATAAAAATGGGAAATGTCAGATGTATTGTGAATAATTTAGGGGATGTGAAAGTGAAATTGATAAAAAGTGTGGAAGTGGTTGTGCTTTGGAGATATGTCTTTGAAGACGATGAAAGTGGTACGTGTGTAAAGTAGATGGTGAATGCGAATTGTAGGAGTAAGATTGTAAACAGAATGAGCATGTTTCTGGTGGAAATGGTTATGATGCTGAATAGAGTTAAAAGGGTTGATAAATATTAATTTTGATGGTATATTAGATAGATAATCCAAGGGTATGTCTGCAGAAGTTGCCTGATGTGAAAAAGAAGAAGTAGAGGTATAAGGGGTTGGTGATTGTGGTTGGTAGTTTGTATTCTGTTTTGATTATAGAGAAGTCGAGAGAGAATGAATGTTGTGTGTTTGCAGGTGGTATTTGAGAAGAAGGAATGGGTATATGATGAAATGGTTGACAAAGTGCGATGGCCAGAGGCTTTAAAAGTAAGGAGACAAAAGATTGTACGAATGTTGTGGAAGGGAGGAAAGCGTAACAAAGGGATGAGATTATTGGGTGCGCAGTTACCTGTCCGTATTGTATTAATCGGAAGGACACCCTATATCACCAACGTCCTCGGCAATTTTCTCCCCTGCGAATGAGATTGAGGAGCAGTGTGAAGAGTTAGAGCGAATAGGTGTGTTGGAGAGAGTGAGAGTCGTGATAGTCGTTTGTGCCTGTGCGAAAGCCTGATGTACGATTGACGTTATGTTATTGATTATCGTAAGGTAAATGAAAAGACTGTGAAAGATAGGTTCCATATGTGTGTGGTTTCAGAGTGCCTGTATAGTATGTATGGGATGAAAGTTTTACGAAATGGATTGGTGCGTGGGTCTATAATGCAGTGGAAGAGAATAGTCAGTGTGGTCAATGCCTTTTCGACTTACATCGCATATCGGTTAGGAACTTGAGCTTTGGGTTAGCCAATGCTCCGGCAGCGTTTCAGAGGGTCTATGAATGTGGTTATGAATGATTTTCCTAGTAAGAATGTGATGGTGTTTTAAGATGATATTTAGTGATGACAGAGTCCTTTCCTGAGCATTTGAAGCTAGTGAATGATGTTGAAAAAGTTGGAGGATGTAGTATAAAAGTGAAAGTGTAGAAATGTGAGTGATTTGCGGATGAGGTTGAATTTCTGGGACACAAGGTGTGTGTGCAACAGGTTTGAAAAAGGCTGAAAAGTTTATTGAAAAAGTTCGGCAGTTCCCAAAGCCGAGGAATGTTAGAGAGTTGAGAGGATTTTTAGGTTTGGTAGAGTTTGGAAGGAAATTTATGAAAGATTGTTCGGGAGTGATGAAACCTTTGACTGAATGGACTGGTAAAAAGAAAAGTACGATTGTAAAGTGGAATGATAGAATGAATGAAGCGTTTGAAAAGTTAAAAACGGAAGTTGCGAAGGATGTAGAGCTGTCTTATCCGGATTATAGTGAGTATGCTAAACCTTTGGAAGTGTATACGGATGCAAGTGGGTATTGTATGGGTGGTTGTTTGATGCAAGAACAGGTGATTGATGGGATTGAAAGAAAAAGAGTGATTGCCGTATGTTTCAAAAGCGGTTTAGTATGACGGAGGAAATAATTCCACGATTGAAGAAGAGTTGCTGCTTTGAGGTTCTGTTTGGAATGTTGCGTCCGTTTTTGTAATGGTATAAGTTTGTAGTGCGAACGGATCACCAACCTTTGGTGTATTTTGCAGAGAATGAGGATAGTTGATAGTGGCTGCGAGAACTTGGAAGATTTGAGTGATTTTCGATTACTGTGGTGAGTATTGCCGGGTGAAAGGAATGAGATTGCTGATTTGATGTCGAGAAAATGCCTGGAAAGAAAGTATGAATGAAAAGGTAATAATAGACCCTGGATATTTGCCTAAGGGATTAATGGGGAAAGAAAGTCAAGGTGGGGGTGATTCTATGTTCGAAAGTGTTGTTTTATCGTTTCAAGATTTTAGTTCAGGATAAGTTTGAAGATTCGAGGAGCCTGAAGAGTATAGCGGAGTTGAGAAAGGAAATATTGACTGAGTATGTAAGAACCTGAGCAATAGGGATAGGAAGGTGAAGACCGTTTATGAAAGAGTAAAGGCTATGTGTAATGGTAGGTGTGATTCCGTTCAAGAAGTTTGATTGTTGTGACAAGTTGTTTAGGTTCCGTGTGGCGTGGCAATTATGGTGGGAGAAACCTGTTAATTTATAGAAATCGTAGAGTGTTGAATCAAAAATAGTGTCAGTGAGCTCACTTGCAGTGTTGAAGTGGGGTGCAATTTAATTGGGTGATAGAGAAAAAGAGTTATTATGATAGGAAGTATGTTTTGGAAAAAGAAGTAGTATTTGTATCATGGAGGATGAGGTGTGAAAATGATTGTCCGGTGAGCTTGAAGAAGTAGTTGTATGTGAGCATGGGATGATGTGGAAGAATGGAAGTTGAAAGTGCAGGTAGAGACAGTATAATGTGACGATGATAACTGGCCTAATTGTTTAGTGAGTGGCATCTGTGGTACGAAGATTTGAGCGAGTGATGTGGCAGATCCAGAGGAGGAGTACTAATTTAAAGATAAAAGGGATGGGTCAAGTGAAATAGTAGCTTGGGAGGAGGTTTTTTTTAAAAGGTAGAAATAGGAACGCTAGGGGAAATGAACCTAAGTTTTTTAGTTTGATGAAGGAAAGATGCGTTGTTTTGTTGGAATTGAATTGTTTAAGAATTGAATGGTTGTCCCGTAGATGTGGGAATGAAAGATTTGTTTGAAAGAGAGACGGGAAGTAAGTTAGATGATGCAGAAGGGAATGTGTGTGATCCGCTTGATTTTTGTTGAATGGTGAGAGTTGGTGTGGGGATGAAGAATTGTTAAGTATGAAAGATATTGATGCAAGAAGAATGTCCAATGGTATGTGAGCTGAGAAATGTTTTGTCGGGTAAGGAAGTGTGTAGATGGGAACCAGTTGTATAGAAATTTTTCTTAGGGTATTGCGGTAAAAAGTTTGGTGTGTAGCGAATGTGGTTTATAGTTAGGAAAGTGCGAAGAGCAATGAGTCTGTATGTATCAGTATTTTTCTGTGGTTGGGCAGTGGGATGGCAATTATGTAATTCATCGTAGATATGGACACATGGGAAAGTTTTTAAATTGTGGAATGTATGAAAGAGAGAGTGTTTAATCCTTGGTTGCGAATAGTGAATGATGTAGAAACTACTTGTGAAGAATGTCATAAAGGAAAGTATCAGAGAATGTATGTAACACCTCCTGTGTTACAAATGGATGTGAGTGAACCTTTTGAGTTAGTATGATTGATTGTGTTCGATTTCTGCGTCCTTCGTAATGCTCCTTTTATTTTTTTTTTTTTTTTTTTTAAACAAAAAAAAAAAATATACCGGGACTGCTGTGGGTATGTAGGCATGGTAGTGAAGGGTGACCAATAAGCAGTAAAGTATTGGCATATGCCTGTGCCTGTAAAGAATAAAACAGTGTGAATGTGGCAAGGTAGTGGGAGCGAGGTTTGTTGCCATGTGTATTTTGTAAACGAGCGAATGTTGATGACAATGGACTGAGTTGTAGGACAGGCGTTTGACAATTTGCTGATTGGGGGGATTGAACATGTAAAACGAGCCATATAGTGCCTAGTCGAATGGATTGGCTGAAAGAACGGTACGAACGTTGAGTGAGATTTAAGAATGAAGTGAGCAGAGAATGACTGGATTATGGTTAGGAAAAGTATTAGGGCAATATAATTATGAACTTTACTAGGGCTACGGTAAGTATTCGTGTATGTATGTAATGTTTTCGAAAAGTGTGAGACCAGGTTTAGGATTGCATGAAAGTTTGATAAAGGATGTATGGAAGAAAGGAGTTGAAGTTGCAAAGTTTGTAGGTAGGGGGAAATTTTGAAGCGAATAATTGAGAAAGGGCGTTGAATGTTAGTAAAGATGAGAGAAAAGTTTGAAGGGCGCGTATGTGTGAGAATGATGTCGAATGGAAGTGAGTTATGTTGATGAAGGTGATAAAAATGAAATGAATGAAATTAGAGCGCATCAGACACAGCGACCGAGGAGGGAACCGCCTGAGTATGTAAAGGCTCACCCAGTGTATGTGAAAAGAAGCTGCCTGAGAATGAGGGAAATGAAGGTTGAGGGGCAATGATTCATGGTTTTGGGATGGCAAAACTAGTGTTAGTGAAACTAGAGAAAGAAGACGAAAGGTTGGTAGGATTAAGAGATTTGTTGAGAATGAAAGGTGTGGATCGAAATTTCCTGATTTTGGTGGATCAACGAAAGATGGATGTGCGCCGAATGAAATAGAGTAGGTGGTAGGAGGAAGTTTATTTTGTGACAGAGAAATGTTGAGAGAATGTTAAGGAAAAAAGAAATGCTAAGAGAATGTTAAGGTTAAAAGAAATGTTATGAGATTGTTAAGGATAAAAGAAAGTTTGAATTTTATGTTATTGCTGAGATGTCTGAAAGGTTAACTAGGAGAGAAAGTAGGAATGAAGTAATAGATGTAAGAGACGTGAGAGATGAAAGTATTGAGAGGGAAGAAAATGAAAGGGTGGTAGAGTATGAGAGACCCTGTACTAGGAGTAGAGGTACAGTGAAAGAGTATGAGTGGGTAATGAAAACTGTTTTGTAAATGAAGAATGTGTTGGGGATAAATATGATACAAACTTAGGTGAGGGAATGTAATGGCTGACTGTAAAAGAGAGTTTATGTTTGTATCATAATATATGAATCTTGATTATTATGTTGCAGAGAGAGAAAGAAGGGGAGGGAAGAGAAAAACGAACAAGAATGTAGGTATAAATTTTGGAAAAAATGTGAGTGAAAGTTGAGGTGGTGGCCAGACGGCATCCAGGCAAACACTATCTCACCTCTTTTCCTCATCCCTTCTTACTATGGTCTAACTTTCCTGTCCACCGCTCGTCTGGATAACTTTTGGTTTGAAAGTGATGAAAATTGGTTTTCTATTTCTTCAAATGTTTATCTATATTTATTCTTTTCGTCAGGCATGGTAATATATATATATTTTTTTTAAACATTTCTTTTCACACTGTGGTTTATGATATTATTTCATTTTGAATTTTTGGATTAAGGTATTTATTTTTATTTTTTATTATTTATATTTTATTATATTCTTTGATGATTACTATATTATTATTATTATTTCTATTATTTATTATTATATGGTAATTTTACTTATTTATATTGTTATATTATTACACTATCCCTAAATTGATTTATTAATATGTTATTATTTATTTATTATTATTGGTTATTATTTTATATTATTATTATATTATTATTATTTTATATTATTTTATTATTTATTATCTTATTATTATTATAACTTAATTAAAAGATTTATATTATTATTATTAATTTATATATTAGTTATTATTATTATTAATTATTATCTATTTATTATTATTATTATTATTATTATTATTATTATTATTATTATTATTATTATTATTATTATTATTATTATTATTATTATTATTATTATTATTATTATTATTATTATTATTTTGCTTTTTGCTGATGAATGCTTATGCTTATTATTATTATTTTATATATTAATGCTTAAAAAAAAAAAATTGAATGTTTATGGATGGTGGTTTTTTTTCTTCTTCCAGTTTGTATTGCTGGGAAGAAAAAAAAATGGACGAATCCCGTCCAGTTTTTTTGGCTTTGGCTGAGCAGAGAATTGTTTCGTTTCCCCTGATGGTTTCTCGGATTGACTGCCTAGAGTTTCTCTGATCGACGGAAGCTTCCTATAATTGTTTTTGTACCTAAAACTGATATTTCCCGCAGAAAATCTTCCCTTACCATTTATCCCCTGAAGAAAGTATCCCTGAACCAATACCCCTAAAACCACTACCCCGAAACCAGAAATTATCCCTGAACCAATACCCTTAAACCACTACCCTGAAATCAGAAATTATCCCTGAACCTAATCCCCTGAAAATTACCCAAAGAGAACCACTGAGAATTGAAACCCCCTGAAAAACCCCGAAAGACAACCCCCCCTTGAATTGTAACCCCTGAAACCACCCTGAAAGGGGACCCCTAAATCAAATAAACCCTTTGATTTGTGTAATATTTGTAAATATTTTTTGGTTGATAACATTGTTTTGTTTAATAAGGATTATATTTGAAAAAAAAATCATTGCCCTGTAACTTTGGCTTCTGATTTTTATTTATTGTGTTTGTGTATCTTGTATTATTTTATTTTATAAACCTAATTGTTTTTGTAGATATGGAAATCTAAGTGGTTATTAATACTTTGTGGACTATTTTTTTGAATTATTTATTATTTACTAACCTATGTTTTTTTGATTGTATATTTTTTTTGACTGACTAACGCTTGGACTAATTTGATAAACTGACTGAATAAAGAAAGACGGACAGAACTTGCGTTATTATTTTTTTTGTTCTTATAACACTATAATAAAACTGTGTGTTTTTTCTTTGTTGCTCCTTCATTTTATCCCGACCAAATTTATCACGCCCATTCCTTTTATACTCTTTGTGGTTTTTTTTTTAAAAACAACTACATATTTTGGCGCCTCTACCTACCCAAACACCGACAATATATATATATATATATATATATACTATATAATATATATATATATATATATAATAGTATATATATATTATATAATAATATAATATATAATATATATATATTATATTTATACTATATATATAATATTGATATATATATATATATATATACAATATAATATATATATAAATATATATTTAGCTCCAATAAGCATACTTACTATATATATATATATATATATTATATTATTATATATATATTTATATATATATATATATATATATATATATATATAATATATATATATATATATATATATATATATATACATATATATATATAATATTATATATTATATATATATATATATATATCAATTTAGATAAATTATGAAACTTACCGAATATATATATATATATATATATTATATATAATATTATATAATATATTTATAATATATTATATAATATATATATATATTATATATATATATATATATATATAATTATATATATATAATATATATATATATATATATGGGGCCCAAATTTGAATTTTGCGGGAGGGCCCGGCAATTTTGCGTTACGCCACTGCACGCGTCACCCGAATTCTCATTCCGTTCGTGAGTACCACTGTCCCCCGAGCTGTTCAGATTCCTCGCCCGAGACACCGACCCGTCGGAACTGTCGCTTTAAAACAGCCCAACAGCGTAAGCGAATCAGTTTACGTACGGAGAATCGAACTTTCATTGCTCGGGGGACTAGCAAACTGAGGACGAAAGAGAAGGATTTCGTGAGGCAGATGCGTGGAAGAGGCACATCCGAAAACCCAGGGAAGGGTGAGAAGCATCCGCCTCTGGAAAACGAAAATGCCACCACACCACCCCAGAGCGCCATGAACCGGAGTTGCTGGTTTATTCTCCAGACCATTATATCATTTCTCTCGAAAACTTCGAGGTATACGAAATTTATTGATGATGGATAAAGTGAACTGTGGCAAGCATTCCACCCACCTGACAGCCCACTTAATAGAGTGTCTGGTATTTTAACTTCTTGTTAGTTGTTTCTTCGCTCTAGGACACTGCAGGGCAGTATACCCTGCCCAACAGTGTCCCAGAGAGACCCCCCCCCCACCGACAAGGTAAACAACTGCGGGGGTTGTATCTCGATGCTTAAACATGTGCCCTTTTAAAGTTAGCTTCCGATTACACTCATAGCTGCACTCGGCACATTTAAATAATTTTATATTCTCGTGATAAAGCATGTGATCTTTTAATGCCGATTTAAAATAACTTTCATAACTGCATTCATAACATTTAAATAACTTTGTTTTTTTTTTAAACTCCTTTATTAAGGGTATATATATTTTCCTTTATGGGGTTGTTCGGGATTAAACCTCAATCCTAAGAACAATCCTCATAATTTATGCTTAGTATGCTTAAACTCTTCTTAATTACTGTCATCTCAGCTCCAGTGTGGATACCTTTACCGGGAGTCTCTCGAGATGTTTTTCCAGGCTCTTTTTTATTGTTCCCGTAGCTCCCACAATCACTGGAACTATTTCAATCATATCTATATTCCACAATCTCCTGAGTTCGTACTTTAGCCTTTGATATTTGAGTTTTTTTTCCCTTTCGTAGGCCGAGACACCTCCATCCCACGGGACTCCGACCTCTACAATCCAGCATTTGTTCTCAGTTTTGTTATGGATGACTATATCTGGTTTGTTATGAGTGACTTGTGCGTCGGTTGGTATGATGTAATCATATAGTATAAAGACTCTGTTGTTTTCCTCTATATTGTTTGGGTTATGTTCCCAGTAGTTGAGATATTTGTTGACATTTCTGCATAGTCTAAAATGGATCAACCTGCATATGCTGTTGTGTCTTTCTGTGTATGAAGCCCCTCAAGCAAAAACTCCATCCAGATAATATGTGACATACTGATTCCGACCATTCATTGCACATTCTGCATTTGTCTGTTATGTTTTGCCCTTCTATGTGCTTTTTGAACCAGTTGGTCCTGAGGGCCTGATCTTAGGCTGCTAGGATGGTTCTTTCGTCTTCACTTTTTAGCCATCCTTTTATCATCACCTCGATCATTTGATTTGTAAGTGTCAATGAAGGCTTCATCCAGTATGTTTTTATATTATATTCACCCCAATTTTTCCTTGTCTAGGTTTGCTTCTTCTTCTCTTTCTCTTTGTCGCATGATGCTGCCTTAATATTTCTCTCTCCAAACTTTCATTGTTTCTGACTTCTCCATCAAATCTCACATCTCTTAGGTAATCATTCATTTTTTTTTATAATTGATGTTGATGAAGGTTTCAAGCTTTCATGTTCATGCACCCATCTAATGAGTCTTCCATCATTGCCCTTCAAATATTTCCCAATTCCTATTATTTCAGATTTGCATATTATATCTATTGTGGGTACTCCCATTCCTCCTTTTTTCTGGATACATGTATCCGTGGTACACATTGATTTTTGTAGGTCATCTTATGTGCTTGCAGCATTTTCCTGGTCATAACATCCAGCTTGTTTAAGTCTTCCTGCATCCAGTCGATGATCCCAAAACCATATGAGAGTACCGATATCGCCAATTAGGTATTAATGGCTTGCATCTTGTTTCTGGGGTTCAATTCTGATTTTAAGATTAATTTTAATCTTCTCCTATATTCCTTTTTTATTTTTTCCTTCATTATGTTGTTTTCTATTTTTTCTGACTCTTCTATTCCGAGATATTTATACGTGCGCTCTTGTTCTAACTCTTTAATTATATCTCCTTCAATTTCTATGTTCTCACTTTCTGTTCTTCTGCCTTTCTTGAGTACAAAAAGCACATTTAATGTAGCCCCAAATTCGTGCAATATGTCATTAGAAAACCTTTTTCCGATTTCTATTTGTTTAATGGTTTTCTCCTCTATTTGACGAATAGAGTTTCAAGTCGTCCATATAGAATAGGTGGGAAATTATTTTGGTTCTCTGTTTCTCCGAATTTATAATGATACCATGTCGCAAACCAATTATTAAAGACTCAGAGATTTATGCAGCACAAATATTAAGGGAGAGATGGAGTCTCCCTGGAATATTCCTCGCTTAATTTTTACTTTTTTTATTACCAAAGTTCCTTCTTCATAATGGAGATATATATTAACTTTGCATATCTTCATTGCATTTTCTATGAACCTTATAATTTCAGGGCTAATTTTATATATTTTTAAAACTTCTCCTGATCCAATTGTGAGGGACACTATCGTAGCATTTTTTATAGTCTATCCAGCCATACTAAGGTTTTTCTGGCCTTCTGATTTCTATAATCATTTTTGTTGATGAGTAATTGGTCCTTAGTTCCATAACTATTTTTACAACATCCTTTTTGTTCTTCGCTTATGATGTTATTGTTATCCAAATGTTCTTGGATCTTTTTTGCCAACACTCCCGTAAATACCTTATGTAAGGTTGGCAGACACGTGATGGTCTATAATTTTCCGGTCTCTGGGTTTCTTCGCTTTTTGGGATCAGCACAGTTTCTCCAGTTGTTAGCCACTGAGGAATTTCTTCTCTTCCATTTATAATTCTATTATAACATGCGGTAAGCGGTTCCAATAGTGTTCTTCTTTTCTTTAGCCATACATTTTGAACTCTATCTGGTCCAGGTGTTTTCCAGTTGGTACGTAACTCTTTTAATACATTTTATCCCTTTTTTGTAATGCAACATGTTCCATTTGTTCGATATAATTGTTTCTTGGTTATTCTTTATTTGCTCTAGCCATTCTGCTGGATTATTAAACATTCTTTCATCTTCATAAATTCCTTTCCAGAATCTATCCACCTCCTCTTAGGGAGAGGTTTAACATTTTATGGAATTCAATTTTGTAGTTATCTAATAGAACCTTTCTGATCCTCTCAATGCATTTGCAATTTTGGTTTTCTCTTTATCTCTTCTTATCATACCTTTAATCTTATAGCCTTTGCTATTATTAACATCTTTCTACTTGCAAAGGCCCGAGTTATTTGGTTCCTCTGTACTATGTTTTCTCTCCTTAGTCTATTTTTTACTCATTTTTCTAGTTTGCTTCTGATGTTAATCACACACGTCAAGACAGCAATCTATTATCGGATAACCTCTTGTACTTAGTTGTACTTACTTCCTGTTGTAGTCTATATTTCCACGGTGGTCTTTTTTCTTTTGTTCTTCCTTTATTTCTACAACCCTGTTGTTTTTGGTTCTTTGAACTCTTTAGGCTTTCCTCATCCAGTCGCTTCTGCCCTGGCACACTGCATAATTATGTCTATTAATCTCAGTCAAATACAATTTGGCTGGGGATACATTCTTGATAGTATTTATCTGCTATCCTATATGTTTCCATTTCATTGGAACGCAGTTTCCGATTCTTTTTTTATATTTGGCATCTGCCCTGGTATTCCT
The DNA here is from genome assembly GCA_015478945.1 of Trachelipus rathkii. NCBI lineage: Eukaryota > Metazoa > Arthropoda > Malacostraca > Isopoda > Trachelipodidae > Trachelipus > Trachelipus rathkii. The sequence goes on from JABUQX010107737.1 coordinate 11,104, forward strand.
CTTTTAATCTCTGTATTTTGTCTATTTTTACAACATTATCCTCCTCTTGAAACAAAGATTCTGTCGTTTTCCTGTTTGGAAACGTTCATTTATCAATTCATTCATCAGTTCCTTTTTTCTCTGTATGGTTCCATTCCTTTCTGTTGTATTTCCGTTATATTTTCACACCTCTTCTACATCCGAAATTTTCGAGATCTGTTTCCATTTCATCTCCTCATTTCCTCTTTTACTTCCAAAATGTCCCTACCAACTATTTCCTCTTCTATTATTGTCGTTTGGTCCTTGTCTAGATTTTCTTTTTTATACAGGTCCCTTTCTATCAAATCAATATTTCATTTCTTTTCTTTATCCATTTGTGTTTCGTCCTCTTGTTTGTTCTTAATTTTTTCTTTCTGTTTTTTGGTTTTTGTTTGGTTTTCTTTCCTTACTGCTGCCAACGTCTTTGGTTCCGTTTTCTTTATATATTTTTCTACAATCTAAAGTCATTTCCATTTATTCTCACTATGTTTTTTGTGCTTTCATTTTTAATTTCAGGTCTTCCTTAATTCTATTTGTTTTTTTTTTCTTTTCGTTTCTTTTCGTTCTTTAACAAAATTAAGAATACACAGTTTGCTTAATCATAGCTTTCCTGTCCACGTTTTTAAATTTTCCTCCAAATCTATATTCCCATAAAATCATTTGCATCGAACTCCTTTTTTTTCCAAGTTACAATATTCCCACAGTTCACTCCTTATTTGTTAGCTTTAATGGTATGAGTTCTCGACTATAGTAGCTTCTGCCATCAAGTAGCAGATTTCGGGGAGTGTGATCCATTCATCCTTACTTCCCACTGATGTCTCTCATCACTTTTTTATTCAGAAAGTTTCCTTGTATGTACTCTTCAACCTCCTCCTCTATCTGCTTTATTTGTTCTTTTGTTATGTTGGTTTTTCCTATCCTGATGTTTGTAGCAATGCTACTGAATCCCATATCTGGTGTATTTTCTATTTTCTCCCCATCTATCTTTTTTCTCTTTAACATCATTTGTTTCGCTCTTTCCTTTCCTTGGGAATATTTCATGTCTAGCGTAAGTGAGACACCAAATAATTTCTTTCTTCTCCCCTCCGACCACATACTCCTAATTGCACCCCTACAATTGTAAGAGGCTTTCTTTTTTTTTCTGTGGTTACCCTTACCATTTCCTTAATACCCTTAAGGGAGAGCTCGCTGCAGTAAAAAAAATAAATAAAAAGAACTATAGGGATTCACAAGAACGCGACAGACAATCACTGTGGTATCTCGTTAATGTTAAGGTTCATCCCTTGGGCCAGACCAACATTCATACACCCTCACAAAACCCCCTCCATTCACTCATATTATTCACTTTTCTTATCTCCTCTGCCACCCTCATATATGATAATATATAGTATAATATATTATATATATAATATATATATATATATTATATTACTATATATATATACTATACTATAGTAATATATATATATTATATATAGATATATATATATTTATATGGTCCTTCAAAATTGCTGTAATATTTTTTTATTTCTTCAATTGTTTTTTAATGTGTTGTTCGCAGTTAATAATAAACGGGTACGCCTTCAGTGATTGATTTAACAGCTTTGGCAGCCGCCAAATGCTATCGACATAGTGAAAAGTATTCTAAGCGGAGAATATTAATGTCAGAAAAAATCGGCTGTAATACAATAAAAAGTTAGTCGATTAAGAAAGCCAAGTTATGAAAACGAAAACCGCATTAAACAGAAAGAGCAATCGCTTGGTAATTAGCTTCTAATCTATCGACATAATATAATAATGTCAGTTTTTCTACTACTAACCCTTAAAAACGTCGTCTGAAATAAAGTAATTCATCATTTTTAATTTAAGATTTAGGAGGGCAAGTGCCCCCCTGCCTACGCCCTAATAATATATATATAATATATATAATATGTATATATTATATATAATATAATTATATACTATATATATATATATATATATATATATATATATATATATATATATATATATATATATATATATATATATAATATATATATATATAAAATCAATCACCCCCTGAGAATATATATTCAACATATTCTTTTTAAAAATTTATAAAAGAAAAGAAAACTACATATCAGCAGAGTATTACTATTTATGTATGTGTACAACAACAACAACAACAAAAAAGAGGGTTCCCCCCTCCAAAAAAAAAGTAATTAGCCTAACAATAATTACAATATTTACAAAAGTGGACCTATGGTCCACAAGACTGCTATTTTCAATAGATTATCTGAGAGGCTCCCTTTAAAAGTTTTTGTCCAAATCAAAATTAAAAAGGCAGAAATTTGGGCAAGTGGAATGATGTAAAAATTATTTTTAATTCTATGATCCATTCTCTATGCTTGCACTACAATTAAATAAAATAAAAAATAAATAAAATGAATAAATATAATAAAATAAAAAAATCAAATTATCTAAGAAATACAGAAAATTACAATAAAAAGAAATGTTTTATTGTATAATGCACTTAAAAAAAATTTCTACCCACGTTCCTAGAATTATAACAAATATGCTACAAGTTTTTGTCTTTCGTCGTCTTTTCTGTAACACAACCTACAAGTTTAAATAGTTGTGTTACGGAATTGGTCTACAAGAGCTGTGATTACATTTGTAGCTACAATTTTCAAGTTGAATTCTTGTTACAGAAAATATACAAAAAATCGTACAACTGTAATAAGACTTGTAGCCGTTGTGTTACAGGCCCCAGGGCTTCCTATTCCCTGGCAGTGTTTTTCTTTTTGTTTCTTCTCATGGTTCTAATCCAGTTTTTGCAGTTTGTTCGCTCCACGACATGTAGGCCCCCATACCGTCTTCCCAACCTTTTAGGATTGGAAAAACCGCACCGAAGCAGGCCCATCACGGAGATTTCTGATTACATTCATAACTACAATGCTCACATTTAAACAAATGTGTGTGTTAATATGTGTGCATTTAAGTTCGCTTGTAAATTACATTCGTTAGCTGCACTCGGAACATTAAACCTAATTTCATGGCAAATGTGCTTAAAATTGTCCTCTTTAAGCTTTCCTTCCGACTTACCTTCATAGACTAGCTTGCCATATCATGTTGTGATTTTAAGACCTCTTTTCGCATTGCCTTCAAACCTGCACTCTGAACATCTAAATAATTTTAAAATTTGTGGGCAAAGTAAAGTTTCCTCTTTAATACATTCGTAGCTGCACTCGAATCATTTAAATAATTTTAACATTGGCATGTGTTAAAATGTGTCCCTCCGTTTAAGTTTCTTCCGACTTACTGCATAAGCTGGCCATTCAGAACATTTAAATGTTCTACAATTTGCATGTCTTAACATGTGTGATTTTAAGACATCTTTTCGATTGCATTCAAAACTGCACTCTGAACATTTAAATAATTTAAAATTTGTGTGTGTTAACAAGTGTAATTTTAAGTTTCCTTATAATTACATTCTTAGCTGCCACTCGGAACATTAAATTTTAACATAGCCATGTGTTAAAATGTGTCTCTTTAAGCTGTCTTCCCGATTACATTTATAACTGCATTCGGAACAGTTAAATAATTTAATATTGGAATGTGTTAACGCGTGTAAATATAAACTTCCTTTTTGATTACATTCGTAGCTGCACTCTGAACATTTGAATAATTTAAAATTTGAATGTATTAATGTGTGTCTTTTTAAGTTCCCTTTATCATTACATTTGTAGTTGCACTCTGAACATTTGAATAATTTAATATTTGCATGTGTTAACATATGTCTCTCTAAGCTTGATTTCCCCTTACATTCGTAGCTGCACTCGGAACACTTAAATTTTTTAAATAATTTAAAATAAAAAAAATGATTTGCGTGTGTTAATGTGTGTGTTTTTAAGTTCGCTTTATCATTACATTCGTAGCTGCACTCGGAACATTTAAATAATTTTGTATTTGAGTGAATCAACTGATGATTTTTTAATCTTGATTTAAATTTACATTCATAACTGCAATGCACACATTTTAAGATTCTTTCGCTGTGTGACTTCAAATGATTTGTCAACGCCGATTTGGTTTTGAAACTAAAATTGCAATGTGTGCAATGGAATTTTTCCAAATCAATTTCTTCAGTTATTTTGTTAGGACTCTTTGACGTTTGAGATTTGCTTCTTACAGAGCTTTTCGCTTCAAGTATGTCACCTTCCTCTTCTTCTACATCAATAATGAGGGTCTGTACAAGACAAAATGCAAACATCAAAATGAGACCATGTCAGTACTCTTAAAGTTGTAATATACAAATAATTGCAAGAACTACAAAATAATTACTTTTTCATTTGTAGAATCTCATTTAATGAAAATGAAAAAAAATAAATAAATAAAATACATAAATAAAAACCCTTCTATTTTTCAATTTCAATAAACCCCAATACAAAGGGTTTTGCCAACCCATATTTCTCGAGGGTGTTGAAAGAAAAGGGTATTAAAGGAATGTGATGAGTAATAATTCAATAAAAACAATATGTGGGCACAAACCTTTTCTTTATCTGTATGTGGTTTTAAAAGTAGTATTAAAGATTATTTTCATTAGAAACCATTGTAAATAAACCATTACACCTACCTTTAGAATATACATTACAAACAACAATTGATCAATTTATTCATTCAAAACAAATTCTTAAGAAACTCAAATGACCTTTTAATTCTCTATTCGTACCTGGCTTTCATCTAATCCAAAAAATTGCTCAATATGTTGATCATTGTCTGTAGATTCTTCTTCAACATCCAATGATTCATCTTTTATTTCAATTTCCTCTTTGATGTCTATATTTGGGCAAAAGTTTTCATTCTGCTGGAAAATAAAAAGAATTTTATAAAATTAATTTTTTTGAGTGGATGTACAGGGACCTCCAAAGCACACAAGAATGGGCTATACCGTGTTAGTAAACTAACGACAGGGGAAATCCCTAACCGAACCGAACAAAATCGGAACAAGCTTTAGATGGTTAGACCTTATACAAGATGTTCAGTTCCAATAGGAATGCAAAAACTTGATCACTACGAAAGTGAGACGAATCGGATAAGAAATGCTGAAGGCGATGCTGAAGAGGTATAGTGAACACATCTGGGAAGAACTTGCTTCTAAGGGTCGAGATGGCCTCCCAACCCACAAGAGATGAAAGACTGTGAGAGGACAACTGGAGGAGCAAAATGGGCAGGTCGGGTGATCCGAAGTATCCAAACAGAACTCCGGCTCATAGATGGTACCTTTTGACGTGTTACGAACAACGTCCGATTTAGAAAAAACATGAATCCTCCCCATATGCGATAGGGAAGCGAGAACATGACTTTGGGTCCTAGAGGCAGCACGGACCAGGATGGAACCGTTCCATATGGGCGTTGCCTGAGGCTCAGTTGTTCAGAGAACAGGTTCCAAAGCATCACTAAGGATTATTTGGCTTATAGCAGTCAGTCAACGCGACGGAGTCGAGTGAAAAGATAAAGGGGTGAAGAAATCAGACTCTGGACCCCCCGGGAGGGGGGTGTGAGAAAGCGCTCGGTGGAGCTATTGTATTCTGACGAAGAGGAGAGAGACCTTGCTGACGCAGGGGCTCTAGTGATTGCCGACGTGAGGATTGAGTATGTCGTGCTGAGAGGCCAGAACAGCCTCAGATGGTCTAGATAGGGTAGTTCTAGAAACGGGATCGTTCTGTAAGACTATTGGTAGTGGTGGTGGAGTAAACCATTTCATCAATAAGGACATCAAAGCCCCTATTGGTTGCTGGTCGAGAAATGCCAGGAAGGGAGCGGGTTGGGGACCCAACAGACGGTGATTTCCGCCTTTCTTGGAAACGTTATTCTTTTTATTACTTTTTCCCATAATAAATACTCCTATTAAACATTTGCTCCACAATAAATAAACCCAAATATATTAACAATGATAAATAAAAACAATGTTTTCTGGAAGCGTAACCGCGCCCACCACACTCCCAGAGCATAATACTTCCCTCCTAGAAACCCCACCCCGTAAGGTAGGCCATGGGTGTGGCATCAGAAAAGCCCCCCGGAACTCCACATCCAGTCCTTAAAATGAAAAATATTAGCCGTACACCATACGGATAAGACGCGAAGCCCAAGATTATACACCAAGTGCAGGACAGTCTCCTCAGTGGTTAGGCAAGGTTCGGGTCCCCAACAATAGGTGGCCTGGAGAAAGGCGAGAATAACCTGTTTTTTTCTGTACTTTCACATACGGAGGAGGGAGGGCAAGATGGGAATATGATATACACAAGAGACAACAGCCCAATGGCCACCAGGATTCAGGAGGAGAAAGGGAAGACACTCAGAAGAGATCAGGAATACGTGGGGTAGTACGTACAAAAGG
>JABUQX010107737.1:25000-34534 GCA_015478945.1 Trachelipus rathkii
TTATGAACTGGCCTTATGTGACTAGGAATCTAGGAATGTTCATTTAATATAATTGTTTTAAACTGTAGTATGTAGCCTAAAATTTCTATTAAATTATATAAAAATAAAGAAATAAGAAAATTATACAAACATACAACTAATGATATTAAGAGGAGTTTTATATGAACTTTCCTAAATTCCTATGAAATTGTATAAAAACAAAAATATAAAATAGAAAAGCAAATACACAGCTACTGAAATTATTTATATTATAGCCATAGTAAAATAAAATATTGTAAACGTAAAGTGATTATTCAAATTCACAAACATTTCATTTAGCTATTTGAGGTAGCATATGACATTTAATATAAAGACAATAATATTAAAAAAAAACAATTGTTAGATAGCAAAATGGCTAAGATTGACTATTTTATTGCAATAATTTGAATGAACACAGAATAATTATCAATTTTAGTAACACTATAATAGCACCTTTCTCTATATTACCAATGGCTCTAATCACACCACCATTAATTCTTATTACGCTTATTACACTTTAAAAAATTATTATTATTATTGTTATAAATATTATTTTTATTACTATTATTATTATCATTATTATTATTAATATTTGAAATTTATATTATCTTAAACTTTTATTGCCATCTTAATATTATTATCTCCCATTATTATCATCCCTATTATTATTATCATTTGTCATAGACATCCTTTTTTCTCTTCTTCCCCATATCTTCCCCAAGATGTATTTAACTTCTTCTATGTTGTGAGGTTTAAATAGCCATCTCCCAACAACTTTGTTTAGGCCTTCTGAAAGTGGTCTTTGGAGTTCAATGGAGTTATTTCTAAATCTTCATATTTTGGGCAGATACAAATAAAGTGTATCAGGTTGGAACTCCACATTTCACAGTTGATTTTGCCATTTGAGAACCTGTTTCTCCATTTTAGGTTCTAAGTATTGAAGAATCTGGCCCTGAAAACTATCACTGAGTAGAAGGAGTTGTCGTAATCTGAGCTTTCTTCAATTTCCATTTTCGATCTTTGGTACATTTGTAGACTATCTTTGCTTCCTATCTCTTCTTTCCATTGACGTAGGTCCCAAGCTTTAACTTTTTCAGCAATCTCTTTCTTGTCTAGCCTTTCTAGTGCTACTATGTCCATCATAACTTTGTTCATGTAGCCAAGTGCAGTCTTCCACCATTTTTTCCCTTCTGCTTTCATTTTTTCAAGTATGTGCTTTAAGACTTCTTTCTTTCCTTCTGATATTGATTTCATATATTTTAACTTGTTAGTTATTATTCTTCCCTACATTGATGACGCTCCAATCTCTCCTCTCAGAGTTGCATTTGGTATGTACCTAGTCCCTTCTAGTATCTTCCTGTATACTGTGTTTTCAACTGTTTGTAACTTGTCTATTTCTTGTTTAGTGAAGCACATTACATTGGATTCATATAAAATTGCTGGGAGTGCCACATTTTTTCAGTATGTTTTCCCTATAAGCAGCTTGTTGCAGCTCTTCTCAATGACTGAACCTGTTTGGCTAGCCAAGGTGTATGCCTTATTTATGAGATGCATCTTCTGAGCCTTAAACATATTTTTTTCATTGTTTATATATAAGCCTAGGTATTTTATTTTGTCCACCACTTTGACTCATTCAATCTCCATTGGTGATTGTTCCATATTAAAAATCAAGACATTGCTTTTCTCCTTGTTTATTTCCAGATCACATTTCCCACTTATCTGTAGTAATGTCCTAATGTTCGCAGCTGCATCGTTTACTGATTCTGCTAAGATCAGGCCATCATCAGCAAAGAATAGACTGTTTATTTTCATGGAACCATTGTTGAATCCCTTTTCTTTCTCCAGTTCCTTAAATATTTTGTAGGTAACAAGTTTGAATAATGTAGTAGACCCTGTACACCCTTGTTTTATTCCGCTAGTAACTTCTATCTCTACATTTTCTATTACACTTCCCAACTTAATATAGGTTTTGTCATCTGTATATACTTGTGCAATGGCGCTTATTATTTCATGATGGACCTTGTACTCTTTTAGAACTTTTATCAGTGATTCCCTACTTACTGAGTCAAAAGCCTTTTTGAAGTCGATAGAAACTACAATTAATGGTAGGTGTCTCTGTATGATTCTTCCACGCAGTATTACAAAATAAAAAAAATTATCCTCAATTCTTGTACCTTCTGTGAACCCGGATTGATTTTCCTTTATTTCATCACATTTTAATATGTTCTTCAATTTCATTTTTAATTAATGTCAAATTGTTTGTAGGATGTATTGGTTAGTGCGATAAGCCTTAAATCTTTTACAGTTGGGTTCCTCTTTTTTTTTTGCTATCATACTTGTTATAGATGTTTTGCATGATGTTGGTTTATGTTCCTTTGTTAGTTATTTATTAAAACAATTTGTGAGAACCTGTATACACTGTTCACTTCTGATTAATACCTTATATAGTTCTGGCTTTAGACCATCTGGACCTGGTGTCTTCTTCCCTTTGAGCTTTTGTAAGCACCTTCTGACTTTATCAGTGGTTATGACTGGTTTATTCATGGGTGTTATGGAATTTTTTACTCTTATTGTCATGTCCATATGTTCTCTTAGTTTTACTGGAAATTGGTGTACCCCACTTTGTATCCTTTTGTATCTTTGCTCATTAAGTCTTTTGTATTCCTCTTTTGAGTCATCGCCCCCCATTCTTCTGCCATTCGGTTTTCATGTTTACAATATATGGTTTTCCAATATCCAGTTAATTCTTTTTCTATTTCATCCTTTGGTATTAGTTCACCATTTTCATAATGAAGTTTAGTCTCCTTCTTTTTTCTATCTGCTCCTTTAAGCTTCTTTATGTTCTCCCATAATTTGTTGTTTTTATTAGATTTTATTTCATCTGTAAGTTTTTTCTCATATTTTGTTATTTCTTGTGTTATAAGTTTCTGCACTTTTGCTTTCTGTTCTTTATATTGCTCCCAAAGCGTACCGTATTTCTGGCATGGTCTTCTACCTCATTTCATCTTTTCCTATTAATCTCTTTTTTTTTTTTAATTCCTTTCTTATTTTTTCTGTCATCCTTTATCTTTCTATCTTTTTCCCAGTTTTATTTTCTTTTTTCCTGTGTTTTTAGTAGAGTATCATCTGCTGCCTGTTTAATGATTTTGTTCATCTCTTCCAACGAATCTGCTCTTTCGTTCTGCATTTTATTTTCAAGGTTCTGTAGATAACTTGTCATCAGAACTGGTTCTGTACTATAATATCTAATATTGCACCATTTCCCATTTTTATAATTGGGCTTTTCCACTTTACTCTTTAGGTATATTTGGATTAAATTATGGTCTGATAGCTCAAATACATCTCAGTCTTCATATATTTTCATTGAGTGAAGATGTTTACTCATAGCATTGTTAGTCAGAGCAAAATATATGACACTACTCAGTACTCATATTATTCCTCTGCCATGTATAAAGGCCATCACACTCTTCAGATGTATTTATGAGTTTCAGTTCATACTCATCTATCCACTCTAAAATCATTTCACCCTGCTTATCAAGTAGTTGATTCCCTAGCCATGGTATATGCCCATTAAAGTCTCCTAAGATCATAAGATTGTTTTTACTTTCATCTTGTATTAACGTTTCACATTCTTTTCTTATTTTGGTATTTCTCTTTTTATCCTCTGATCCATTTTCTGTTGCAAAATATTCTAATACAAATTTATATTCTACTTCATAAAATTTTACTCTAAAGTATAAAAGATCACTATGTTTGTTAACTAATTTTTTGACTTCTATCTGTTTATTCCTCTTATATATTTTATTAATCCTCCTCCTTTTTTGTCCCTTTCATCTCTATTGCTCGTTATATTGCACAAATCATCTCGAAGTGAAAACTTATCCATTGTTAACTGTTTCAACTAAGAATAATAAATCATTTTACTTATTTACTAATAATTCGATTTCAGCTAATTTTGTATGTGTCAGTCCTTGGAAATTAATCATATTTAGTGTTAGCCTAAGGTTGTTTACTATTTTATCTTTCCTATTATCTTCATTTAAGCCTACCAAAAATTTCCATCCTCCCATATTTTACCTTGTTTTATGTATAGACCAGTTTCTGCATTTTGTTTCCTTTCTTGTAGCTCTTTTCTAAGCAAATTTCCTGCTTCCCTCTCTCTTTTTGTCTGGTCTGGGTTGATGTATATTCTCGGATAGTGTTGGCTATTTCTTAATGCTTTTGCTTTCTTCAAGATATTCCACTTTTCCTCCCCTGTTTTCATCTCGACTAAAAGGGGTCTAGATTTCATTGGAAGATTAGGGTTATTTCGTCCTAGCCTTGCTGTCTTCACAATTTCAAACTCTGTTATCCCTATTTCCTTAAATATTTCAGAGATATTTTCTCTGTTCTTTGCTTCAGTTTGTTCCTGGTTTATGTCATTTTCCTCTTAAATTATATATTACAAGGTTGTTTTTCCTCTTTCTTTTATCTGCTATTTCAAACAATTCTTCTCTTATGGTTTCTATAAGCTGTTTTCTATCTATTTTGGATGTCTCATTTTCATCTTTTTCTCTTGTCAGTTTTCCTATTTCTACTTGCAGTTCTTTTATTGTGTCTACACAGGTTATTACCAGTTTTGTTAGGTCCTTGACTTCTTTCCTTAGATTGCTGGTTTCTTGTGAATTCTCCAAACAGTTTTGGCAAATCCACGTCATATTTTTCTTGTCATGTAACAATTTGTATTGGTTTTTATTAATGTCAGCACAGTTTGGTGTAGCATGAAACCATTCTGAACAACGTTCACATCCAATACTCTCTGTTGTGCAGCCTATGTTACGTTTACATTTCTGGCAATTATATTCTGTTGCTGTTTAATTCGGTTTTCTTTGTTTATTCTTCTATATTATTCTTTAAATTTATATATATTCTTTGTATTTGTCCTTTATACTTATATATTTATATTTATAAATATAATTTTAACAAATTTTGTTCAATGTGATTTATAGATTTTGGAAATACTTATTTTTTTTTAAATATTTGATTTTATTTTTTTAATATTTTTAATATTTATTTTTTTAATTTTATTTATAGCTACATGGTCATGACAAGGCCTTAACATTTGCCTCACTTGTAATAAGTACTAAACTATTTCGCTTATATGTCTTGTAAACTTGAGTTGTCCCACATGATAAGCCCTTAACTTGGGTCCCACATAAAAAATTTTTTTGTTTTGCTTAAAAAATTGTTAAATTAGTTAGACTGGCAGCGAACGATGCGTTGTCCCGCGGTTTACCATTTCGGCCCATGTGTATGAAAAAAAGAGCCCCACCCTTTCTACTCTTGCTAGAGTAAATGGATTGGTATTTTTAATTTTTCTTGTTATTTAAGGTTTTTTGACTAAATAGGAAGGAATTTTGTTTTTTTTTTCTTTTGAAATGAATAATAAAAATTAATAAAATGAAAAAGGTAAAATTTCCTCAAATTTTCAAAAATCATCCATTTGGGTCAACCCTCATAACTCTCTCTAGAGTTAATTTTTTTTGTGGTGAGTTATTATTTTATTCTTTAAGGTTTATTGTGACTAAATATGAAAATTTTATATATTTTTTTTTTTTTTTAAATGAATAAAAAAATAATTCAATATAACAAAAAGTAAATTTCATCAAAATATAAGCCAGAAAATCAAGTGGGGCCACCCTTATAAACTCTTCTAGAGTGAATTTCTTTTTTGTGTTTTTTAGGTTATTATTTTCTTATTTACAAACATGGTGAAAAATAAAGATGGCCCTTTTTAGATAACATTTAGGAAAAGTGGGCCCCTTTTACATAACAAAAATTTGTTTTGATTTTTTAGGCAATATACTAAAGTAAACCAACAAATAAACAATATACCATGTGGTAGGTGTTATAACACATTACAGTTCCAATTTTCATTGCAAAGAAAAAAGTGGGCCTTTTTTGTCATACAAATGGGCCCTTTTTGTATAGTCTTTTCGATGGTACCTGTGTGTTGATTGGCTGCACCAAATTTCTTGAAATTTGGTGTGGGATTACCTTTTGCATGGGACTAACATAATTTAATTCAATATTAATATAATTTATAGAGTTCTTAATGCAGTATTGACTGGAAAAGTACCAAAATGGTTTTTCACGATTGTCAAAAAGTAGGTGAAATTTTTGAAAAATGTCAAAAAGTGCCAAAATTCAAAAAAATCAGAATTTGAACCATTATAACACCTTTAAACATGCATACTCGATGGGTTAATGGGTCCACCAATTTTTTTCGCTCTACACATCATAATATAACAGAGATACAGGGTGGCTGTGCCTTTTTTGCATAACAAAAATGGGTGGGCCCTTTTTATGTAACAGTGCTACTATTTTATATATATATATGATATATATATAAATATTATATATATTATAATATATATAGATATATATATATATTATATATATATATATTATAATATATATATATATATATATATATTATATATATATATATATATATATATATATAAATATATTAATATATATTATATATATTAATATATATATATATATAGGGTTCACACTGAAATTTGGAATTTGATTTCCCTGACTTTCCCTGACCAAGTCTGCAAATTTTCCACTGACCCAGCGTGTTCATAGTAATAGAGTATACAGAATATTCTATTAATCAATATTGCAGCCTATTTACTCAGTTCATACATTTAAATATTGAAAATTTACTTTAGAAATGCATCATCATGGATGAATTTTAAAAAATATATTTTTTTTTAGTAATCAGCTTATACCTTACCCATAGCCGTCCAACGCCCTCCTTTTTAATTTTTCCAAAAAGTAAACAGTTTTATTTATTACAAAAAGAAAAATAACTTTTAAAGCTTACATTATAGCCTAGGTAATAGCGCACTGTAGATCACCAAAAGTTCTAATATGGGGAATTAGATTAACTTTCTTCTTCATTCAAGCGTTTGAAATTTTTGATTATTATAGCGTCTTCTTTCTGTTAAAGCCTTTCAGTCTTTAAACATTCTTTCTCTGCTCTTCAAGTTTATCTGATCTGTATGGATAATATTCATTTTTTCAACCTTTTTTTCTCTTCTTTTTCTTTCTGTTTTGAATCTTTGAGATGTTCTTCATATCTATTATGGGCAGCTCTTACAATTGTCAACAACTTTTGAGTGATAGGAACTTTAATGAATACTTTCACTTGTGATCGTATAGCATTGTCCACTGTTGCTTTGAGAAAATCAGGACTGGTTCTTTTAGATTTCTCCACTAGAAATTGCTTTATTCACAGAAAACCACTCCTTGCCACTACAAGATATTTCCTTGCGAAAATATCAGTCCTAATATAATAATTTCCACAAATTCCGCAATAATATTTGATTCCCAGTACGCATAAAGAAAAAAATCATCAAGTCTCTTAGAAGGAATATTTGTCCATCAAAATATTTTGAATTTAATTCAAGGGTAGAATGAGCTTCACTGCAAATAGAGTATTGTGCTTTTGCTTTCTACAGCAACAGAATCTGTGATTCTGTTATTGGTGTACAATGCCTCTAGCAATAAATCAAATCTTTGTTTCCCTTGTTCTGGCTGATGAAAAATTATACTAGGATCCAATTAAGAGAGCCCTTGGACAGCTTGTACTCCAGAGAACATCTTTCTAATATCTTTTTTCTGTCATTTTTGATTGCACCAGTCTGGGCATTTCAGTTTGTTCATGTAAATTCTATGACAAAAAGCTTAGTTGTTGGTTGTTGCAGGCATTTTACTGGACTTAGAAATCTTTCCATAATATTTTTAGTACGAGACATTGTAAATCTGTGAACTGGAATGAACCAAGGTTCAGTTTGACGTCCAACCACTGGTCGTTAAAGTTAAGTTTTTTTGTTTGAAGTCATTTTATAAACAAAATAAATTACCTTCAACTGCACAAAAATCAAAAATCACTTCGTCAAACATTAAAAAAAAAACCTCAAAAAATATAATTCCCTAAAAGAAAAAGATATAAACAATTAAGTCTAAGTCATACAGTATAAAACACATCCATATACAATCACCTTCAATCGAAGGATGAACTTGGAACAACCTCTTCGAACAGAATAGGAAGAATAGAGGTAATAGTGAACTAAAAATGGAAAGAAACAGGATAGAAGTAGATCTATGGAATGTCATTCCCTCGCCCATCCTTTCAATTCACTTATCAAATACATCTCTCTTTCCACAATTATACAGTAAGGAAAAAAATATATATCAGAATATTTAAAACTTGGTCATGTAATTCATCATATGGTTTTGAAAATTTTAAATTCTGACTTTTTTGAATTCGTTTTATTTTATCTTAGAACGTTTCCCTGACTTTCCCTGACCAATTTTTTCCCCGTGACTTTCCAGAAAGTGTGGAAACCCTGTATATATATATATATATATATATATATATATATATTATATATATAATTATGTATATATATATATATATATATTATAATATATGATATAAGGTATATATATATATAAATATATAATATATATATATATATATATATTATATATATTAATTATATTATATATATTATATAATAATATATTATATATATATATATATATATAGTAGGATGTACCGGAACCAGAATTTTTTGTTTCGGCCGGAACTGGAACTTTCCAGAACCTTGGAAAAGTTCCGGCCAGAACTGGAACTTTTAAAAAATCGAGGTTACATATTCTACTTAAAACTTGTTGATTAACAAGTGGAGTCTTCTCTAGAAGTATCTAGCATCTTGTCAATATCCATACTGTGAGCTCTTAGTTCTGTAAGAGCCCAAATTGGATGATTAGCAGATTAATCATTATAAGTAAATTAAGGAATTATACTAATATAAAGTTCTAAGGGGTCTTCAAAGTTAAAAAAGCTTTTTTCAGAAAAGCTTTTTATTAAAAAGCTTTTTTTTTTAGAAGCGGGTAACGTGTTTGAGGATAAGAGATCACGTTTAACTCCACAACATGGGGGAGTAACTTATTTTCCTACACCATGGCATTTCAATATTCAAATAATTATATAGCTACACTTTTAAGTAAGAAAATTATGAAATCTTGTTCTAAATTTTTTTAAAATATTTGCTTAAACAGTTTAGTTAATATTTTGTTTTGTAGTAGTACCGTAAAATGGGGGAAAACCGGTCACAGAGGGAAAACCTGACATTTACAAATTGATAATTTTTTTTAATTAAAATTTTTATCTTGTTTATTTATAAATAGATTATCTTTTAACCACATATTAAAATTTAAGTAAATAACTTACACCTACTAGTCAAAAAAATTTCCCAAAGTTGGAAATTTTTTTTTTTTTTTTTTTGCAAAAAATTTTAAGACCTCGTGAATCTCGTAGAATTAAGATATCAGAATTTTGAGTTAGATGCATATTGGGAAGTCTATTTTTAACATTTCATGTAAAAAATTTAAAATTATTAAGCTGATATTTAAATTTATTAGTTTTTCAACAGGTTGGCATGAATAAAAATT
>JABUQX010107738.1:0-10000 GCA_015478945.1 Trachelipus rathkii
GATTCATGATTTAAGAGACATGTTAAGGTAGTGTTTATGTGAATAGGTATATATACTCTTAATGATATATTATATTATTTAGTATTATTAGTGTTAGTGTTAGTGTATGTATTTATGTACGTATTTATTATTGTAGTTATATATATGATATATATATATATATATTATATTATTATATTATATATAATAGGTTAATTGAGGTATATATTTTTATATATATTATTATATAGTGGGTATAGGTATTTGCATTGTGAGTTGGTATTAATGTTGTGTGTGCGTGGTTTTAGAATATATAGTGTTGTGGGTTTATTTATATTGTTTTGATGGTTTTTTTATTTTGTTTTTATATGTTATATTACTATATATATATATATCTCTATATTACTATATTTATGGGTGTTGATAGTTTTTATATATAGTGATAATAGGGTTTAGTTTAATATTGATTAATTGATTATGGGTGGGTAGGGGTAGGGTGGGTGGCTTGATTTACTGTATCATTTTTTGATTTATAGATATATTTGATTTATAGATATATAAGAACAAAGACAATCGTCTTATTATTGTATCGCGTTGTATATCTATCATTTATGTGTTTTTTTTAAGAATACATATAGATTTGTGATGTAAAGGTAATAATTAACCTGATCTCTGATTGACCACGATGTTGGCGTGAAGGACATATCTTATCAAAATTGCGATAATTGGCCAATATTTACAATTAAAATATAAAGAATGAGAGATAGGTAGGCTGGACACTGGTGATTGTCCGAGCTTTGACGGATCGGTTGCTTTTTGACTTGTTCTGGAATCCCAAGTTTTTCGGCTGGAGGTAGTCAGTTTTTTTGTATTATGCAACGTGGAATTTGGTCTCTCTTATTTTTTGCCAACAGCGGTGGTTTAATCAGAGCTATTTGCGTTTAATTCTTTTACCTTCTCTTATTATAATGTTATTTTTAAATTTATCAATTGCGATTATTATCAATTGATAAAATTAAATTATAATTGACTGAGAATAGGATAGTGGCTGGATTTACATTTTATCCGTGTGGGGGGGGTCGTTGTCCTTTGACGGGAAGTTTTCGGTTTGCTTTCCTATTGTTCTGAATCCAAGTTTTTTGCCGGCTTTGGATTGATAGATCAGGTTGTAAGTTCACTGGAAGTAAGTTGTTATCTCACGGATTGGCGTCATGCGGGTGGTTAGTTGTCCTGAAGGGAGTTAAATCGTTATCTAGATAGATTAATTGTTTCTTACGTGTGGTGTACATCTGTATCAGATTGCGATTATTATTATGAAATATTTTAGTACAGTACCAAATTATTAAGAATGAGAGATAGGACGGGCTTGGTACCCTGTGAGTGTCCTGATGATGTTTCGGTTGTTGGTGGGGTCTACTTGTTTGTATTGAATCGAAGTGTTTTTGCGTGTAGGATATTAGGTTGTTAGCCGGGGCTATTGTCTACAGCTGTCTGCATGCTCGGTGGTTGATCCCAGCGAAGGCTTAGTTATTTTTTCCTCTCATTATATTTGTTCTTTTATAACATTCTGATTAAATTACTAATTCGTATAAATCTATAATATTATATATATATTATATATATTTATATATTATATATATTATAGTTATATATTATTATATTGTATATTTATTTATTTATTATATATTATATTATTATTTTTTATATAATTATTATTGTTATTAATTATATATATTATTATATGGTTTTATTTTATATTATATTTTATATTTATTATATATTATATTATATATTTATATGTTTATTTGATATTTATAGGCATATGGTGAGGGTGTTATATGGGCGTCTGTGGGTGTGGTGTGTTAGGGTGGTATATATTAGGGTTTGTCTGAGTATTTTTGTGCTAATAGATTGTGCACTCGTCATAATGTATTCTATTTTTGTATTTTTTTTTAACCATCATTGTATACGATATTTTCTAGCTACAACCTATAGTTTCTAAGATATTTGAATTTTTTCTTTCTTTTTTATTCGTCATTAAGAGTTTGGATTATGTGTGTGCATTGTTTAATCTTACTTCTTGGTATGAAAAGCTTTCTTTATTTAAATTATTATTCTTTTATATCTTGTTTAAATTGGCAAGTGGGCAAAGGTATGTAAATTAAATGTATTATATTAAAGTCCACTTTTCATTATAGCCTTCATTTATTGTGGATTAGTGAGTAGCTATTCAATATAGATTATTATATCGTTTTCTAAGGTTTTCTGATTGTCCTTTCAAGTGTGAAATATTTTGGAAACTCTTTATAGTAGTTTAGTTTATTGGGCTGCATCTACAGAAAAGTTTAGCCGTGTTTTATATTTTATTTTATTTGATTTTTGATTTTTTCTTTTAGTGTCGGTTAATTTTTATATTTAGTTTGGCGTGACAAAACGGTTTTAGTATGTGTTTGATATTGCTTTATGCTCTATGCTTTCTTGCTTTCGTTATCGTTTCTATGTCTATAGTACTTATTTGTTGTCTGAAGCTTATTGGTTCTGTCGTTTCTATAGCATGGCTGTATCTAATTGGATCTTTCTGTTACTTTTTTATTTTTATTTTTTAATATACAGACTGGAAATGTCTTCTTTTTCTAATCCAGTATTTCATTTGTTGCTTTTGTATTGACTTTTTTTTATATTTCTCTGAGTCATTTTACCATCACTTTATTCACTTTCGCTGTTCGAAATGGCTCTACGCATGTTAACTGTGGCAGTGTGCTCTGGCATCCTGCAAGTATTACTACCTGCAGCTTGATCTTATATTTTCTAAATACATTAATGTTGGCTAGTGAGCTTGACGTTACTGACATTACTTTATTACTGTAATTCAAATAGAACAGAAGAAGATATGGTTGTTTTTAATACTTTCTAAAAATAATTCTCATCTTGTGCTAGGAATTTTATTCTCTCTCACGATCGCTTCGCTTATCATAACCCTTCTAATGCATATAATTTTTTGTGTCGTAAATGTTTCTGTTGGTTTAATATTTTGTTTCTTATGATTTTTCACTGTTGTTCTCCAATGAGATTCATATATAATGTAGTTCTATAATATACATCCCTCTTGCTCTTAGAAAAGAGTGTTGGGGTTATCCTGGTGATTTATAACGCAATAGAATTATATATGATTGATTTTTCATTAGATTTGATTTACGTTATATTTTTAAAGATATTTTAATATATTACAGACTTTTTTTGAGCGATTCATTAACTGTTTTCATTTCTTTTTATTTTTATAATTATGTGGACATCGATCGCCTAGGTATCAGTGTCTATGTTTTAAGTATGGCTTTTTATTCCAAACATGAAATGGATCTTTGAATACTAATAGTGAATGTGGGGTTGTTATATAATTGAGTTATATATATATATATTGATATAAGGGGTATATATATAGTATATATATATATATAGGGTTATTATAGTGACGGGTATTAGGTAAATGTGACTACATGTGATATATCTATATATGTTTATTGTTTGTATATTGTGGTTGATGTTGTTTTTGAATTTAATATATATATTGATTTTGTGTGATTAGTTATATTACTTGTATTAGCCTTATGTGTGATATAGGTTTACATTATAAAGTATAGATGATATGTATTAATAGTAGAGGGGGGGCTGATTGGTGAGGGGTTTGGGTGGGGGTGGGGGCTTCGGCTCCACCCTTTTTTTTTACTATTAGTATTTATATGTTATGTTTTTTTTTTTGTGTTTGTTTTTATATTTATTAGTATATTTTAGTAATGAACAATGTATTAGTAGTAGTATTTTATAATTATTATATATTTTTATGTTTTATTTTACACATTATATAGTAATTATTATTTTTTTTGTGAATTATTATAGGGGGGGTAATAATAATAATAATATGCTGTTTTTTTATTTATTTTATATTATTATATTTATATATTTTTATATATATTTATACTATTATTATATTTATTATTATATATATATTATATATTATAATTTTATTTTATATATATATATATATATATTATTATATATTTTTATTTATATATTATTTTATAATATATATTTAATTATATGTTTTTAATGTTAGTATATATATTATTATTAATATATTAATATAATTTAATATAGTTATTAGTATAATAGATAGTGTTGGTTGATTTATGTATTTTATATATAGGTGTAGTTTTTGTTGTTGTTTTTTGGTTCAGCCTCGCAAAAAGGCAGATCACAAACTCAAACAAATGAGAGTGGCAGTGAACGGATCGACGGATACGTATGATTAGGAGGATTCTGGCAAAATTTTACCGATGAATACTGTAAATAATAAAAAATAAATAAAAAAAAAAAAAAAAAAAAAAAAAAAAAATAATAAAAAATTCGAAAAACAACAAAAGTCTAGGTTAGGAAAAAGTTTTGTTTGGGAATCTTGGTAATTTGGTTCGAAATGTATAAAAGAAAAATAATTAAACAAAAATGGCTTTTTTTTTTTTTTGGGGGGGTGCTGGGACATTAGTATTAATTTTATTATTATTAGTTATATTAGTTATATTAGTATTTTTCGTTTATTGGTATTTTGTATTTTACTAGGTTACCGTGCCATATTTTATTATATTTTTATTGTTTGTATTCATGGTTCTTTGGTGTGTTTGATTTGTCTTTTTTTTTTCACTGATGTTTCTATATTTATTATTTGTTTATTTTTTAGTTATGTTTTTTTATTATATTATATCTTATATTGTTATATATTTATTATATTTATATTATTATATATATTATATTATTAATTTATTTATATATATTTATTTATATATTATAGTATCTTAATTATATATATATACTTATTATATATATTAGTATATTATATATAATATTATATATTAATAAATATATATAATATATATATTATATATAATTATTTTATATAATAGTATATATATATTGTATATTATATATAATATATATCGCTATATTAATCTTATAGTTGTTTATTGTGATAAGTTATTATATTATTGGTATATATTGTGAGGTTAAGCGTAGGGTGTATATGTGAGTATTGATAAGTATATTGATTTGTAAGGTATTAAGTGATATACGGAAGATTTAGGGGGGTCGAGCGGGGGCGCAAGGGGGGAGACGTTTTCAATCCTAGTTGCGTAGGGGGGGCGGAGAGCTACACGGCGAGACTATGAGGTTCAAATATCCGCAAGAGAGCGGTAGGTCGCGGTAGAGCTCTGGCGGAGAGGGAATTGGAGTGCCGTACCCGTAGTTAGCGGAAGGGCGAGAGACGCCTCGGCTTGAATTCGGTTTGTTCGGTATGTTACCTTGGTACTTACTTTAGTTAAAAAAGCAATAATTTAATAAAAAGTTTTATTTATTGTTTAATCTGAGTAATTCTCAATAAATAGGGAGTGTCTCTAAGAGGTTAGGAGGCCTAGTATATGGATCGATTTGATAGTGAGATGTATATGTAGTTATTATTAAGAGATAATTTTTTTTATTTTTGTAGTATTTTTTACCAATGGTTTGATTAGTCATCTTTTACCGGATAGTTAATTTTATATGTAGATTGCCTTTTGTCGCTGTAGCTATTGTGTTTTTTGAGATTAAATAGATAAGTAATTAAATATTATAGGGGTTTTTATTATATAGTATGGTGGGTATAGTTATGGGAGGGGTAGTGGTCTATATATTGATATATTAGTACTATTATAGGTGGGTAGTATATTATATATTATTTATTTTATTTATACGTATATATATAGGTATATTATATATTTTAAGATTTATCCGCACGAAATTGGACCAGCATTCAGCAATGTATTCTTCTTTTGGTGTAGCTGTTTGTATTGTTAGTTATTTTGAGATTGGAGTTGTGGACTCTTCTTAGAGGCTGACTGGTGATAGGTAATATAGTATTGATATAGTTTAGGTAGATATAGTAGTATATCGTATATATATATATATAATATATATAGGTTTATATTTTAGTATTATTATATAGGTATAGTGTTATAATATAGTTAATGATCTATATTATATATATGTTTAATATATTGTATATGTTTAGTTATTAATTTAGTTATTAAAAATGGTATTCGATAAGTTAGTAAAAGGGGAGAAACTCCGAGTACCAGCTCTTTGTTCGTCCATTTAAGGTTCTTTAGTTTTACAGTCATTCGTATGCTTGGGATGTATGATCGATGTTTTCATTTGGTAACAATCCTACTATCCTATTTATTATTTCAGGAGAGACATGCAAATCATTGTTAAAGAAACTAATAATTTTAGAAAAAGGGGTCTGATAAAATTGATAATAAGAAACGTTAATGAAACTGACTAGTTTTTCAGGTATTTCAGGTTTTTCAGGGGGTTTGGTAGACGCTAGTTTCGCTCGCTAGGTAGTTTCCCAAAACTATCTGTAGATGAGATGGTGATCCAATTGAAAATATTGCTACTTAATTTTTTTTCAACATTAAAAGAGAGAAAATAGATTCAATGGTACTATTGTTATCAATATTTTGTAAAAATGTTATATAAAAACATTACGGTTCGACTTTCTAATCCATCGCTTCTATTGAGGGACAGCAATTACAATAAGTAAAGTAGTGTGTAGAGATATCATACTGAGGCAATCAAGCCACTATATTTTTTGAATATTAGTTTTTATTTATAATATTAATGGTAAACACATAAAATATGGTTTATGATGTGAATATTTAGTTTTCAAATAGTGAAAGGTGACTTGATTCTGGTTCCATTTTAAGGGTATTTATCATTTTGATTAGAATACAGGTGATTAAGTAGGTTAATTATTCTTTTTCATTGGATGAGGGATTCAGGTATATATTTTTTTAAGTATTTTATAAGTCATTTTCTATATTTATTATAAAAAAGGGTAAGATCCAGTTGTTTGTTCTTATTAAAATAATACTTATATTACAAAACTAGTAATTTAATTTGCTGTTGGTAATTTTTTGAATTTTTATCTGTACGATTTTTTTTGTATTGTGAGAAAGATGATATGAGGGTTTTCGTGCAAACTTGAAGAAATTTGAATCGCTCTAACATTTTCTCTCAATGAATTTCACTTGTTGCTGAGGGGGTACTGTTGTTCTAAAGACGGGTTATGATCTTGATGTAATATGTTATAGTGAGGATGCTAAAACTGTTAAGAATATTGCGACATAGTTATATATAGTACGAAATTTTATACTATATAGAATTCATACATTTAGTGCGTCAGAGTGGAGTGCGTGGATTTAAATGAACTAGCGTGATGTATGTGGGAGGGTCTGGGTGTTGATACTCGGTGGTAAGCTATTACTCTTGGTGTGTTGAGTATTGAGTTATGAGTATAAGGGATTTGACGGTAAGCAGGGTTCTTGGCTAGTGTCATAGTGGCGATATTAAGGGATTTCAAAGATAACAAATATTATCTTTCATTTTGTGTGTAAGAGATCCTTTCGCAGTTCTCGGTCAGATGCATAGTTTGCGGTGCTCAACATGGAGTGTTAGTGATGATGTCTTTTGTATTGTAGGCGGTGGGAATGTAGATCGGATGGAGGGTGATTAGCAGGACGCAAGGTGTTTTAGATTTGGATCAATAACTCAATATTTTGGTATCTATGTTTCCTTCCGTGATGCTCTATAATACAGAGTTTCTTCATTTATACTGTTCTTCAGAATTCTTTTTAATTTTATAAAAAGAAACTTTTTCAAGGTTCTGTTCTATTCAAAACTTTTTTCTTTTCCTTTCAATAGGGTCCGTTTTTTCTTCTTTTAACTTTTCCGCTTCTATTTATGACTCGTAAGATTTTCCCTTATACTTTCCTTATCTAAATAATTGCAGCTAGGTGGGAAGGCATTGGGTATGTAATTAAGTTGGGTGTGGTGGCGATCTTTAAATTTCGTATTGGGTAGAAATCTCAGTTGATTTACTGCTATCAGAAATCTTGGTGTACTGTTGTTTTATTGCTGTTACTCTTTTTAAATGTTCTAAGTAATCAAATAGTATACTTAATTTTAAAAAAGAATAAAAAAATGTATTTTAATATATTGATTTTTTCCTTAAATTTCCTTAAGATATATTGTATAATATATACTATACTATAGTATTATATATATAGAGATATATATATGTATATAATATATGTATTATATGATTAAATAGTAGTATAATTGCATGATATGCTGATATTTATATTAAGTCTATATTTTTATTATATAAGTGTATAGTTAGAGTATAGTTATATATATATATTATATAGTATTATTTTATATATATATTATGAGTTTATATATAATATATATACTGTTATATATATTTATAATATTATTGATATAATTATATATTATAATATTATATATATATATATATGTATAGATATATATATAATATATGGTAGTAGTATATTATATAGTATAGTATATGACGGTACCCCTATAGGCCTGTTATATATATATGGGTACTATATATAGGTTAGGGATACGTTATTATATATTATAGTATAATTAATTATAATTGTATATGGTATAATATATAATATATATATATATTATATATATATATAATGATCGGTAGTAGTATGTGTATATAGTTCTTCATATTGTTATATATGTTTAATTTATTGTAAGTACATAATTCTTTCTATCAAGTATGATCGTACTTTTTTATAAATGTTTGGATAATATATTATGTATAAGTTGTTATATTATTATATATTATAATAGTTAGTATATATATATATATGAGTCGTGTATGTATGTATATAAGCTATATAATGTATGTACGTATTAGTGTATTATGCTTATATAATATATGAGAGTAAATTAGCTTGAGTGGGGAGGGATAGTGGTAGTAGAAGTAATGGGTAGGGTAGGGTGGGAGCTATAAGTAGTGTGGCGTAGGTGTATTATAATGTGTAGAGTTATGGTGGGCTATCCATAGTTGATAGGGGTAAGGTAAGAGATAGTAGCTTTAGATCGTAGTGGGTGTGAGGATGGTCGTATATTATTGTGTTTTTATATAGTGTTGATATAGATATAGGTGTAAGTATAAGTATGGTAGGCGTGGTATATAGGTGTATTATAATATAAGTCCGTGATGGAGTTAATGTGGTGAGTAAGTATAAGACCAAGGAGGGGTGATTGATAATAGTAATATATATGAGTGATAGAGTAGTATGTATATATAAGTTTTATTTTATTTATTTATTTATTTGGTATATATAGTATTATGTATATATTAATAATATTATTATTTATTTATATTATTATATATATATAATTATATATATATATATTATATAATGTATATTATATTATACTAATTATAGTATAATATATATTATATATATATATATTATATAATTTAATATATTATATATATATTATATTATATAATATGATATATATATATATATATATATATATGATGATATTTGAATAGTAAAACTTCTTGTTACATTTTGCTCAGAATCTTCTATTTATATTTTTAGTATTAGAATTTATTATTTAAGATTTTAATATTTTTTTTTTATGGGAAGTTAAAAATGAAATTGAAAAATGTTAAAAAAGGGAAGAAAAATTATTATTTTGTTCAATTGTTATTAACTGATTGTCAATACTAGACTTGTTTATGAATGCGTTAGAGGACATGGTTTTCTTTTATTTATGTTTGATATTAAATAGTCAGCAAATTAATAAATTTTAGACCATTCTATATATAATGCTTACGCTACTACTTACTGTATCACAAAACTAATTATGGGCTCTGATGATTATATATCAACACCATAAAGTTTCATAATCATTAATGAATTTTAAATAATAATTAATAAAATATAATAATAATATAATAATAATATATAATTAATAATAATAATAATAATAATAATAATAATAATAATAATAATAATAATAATATTTTAAAACGTTTTCAAATGAATGAACTTGTAAGGCTACTTACTTTTGCAAAATAAATATTAAATGGTTAGGA
>JABUQX010107738.1:20000-37628 GCA_015478945.1 Trachelipus rathkii
TAGGGTATGGGTAGTGGTTAGTTAGGAAATGTGATAGGCTAGTCTAATGAGGGTGGCGGGTGGGGCGTGTTACTAGGGGTAAGTCGTATAATGGACGTGAGTAGTATAGATGATAGTGAGTGAGATAGAGAATAAAGTTAGAATAGAATGAGTAAGGTAGTGAGTATGGATAGGGCATGTGAAGGCGCAACATGTAGAAAATAGAGAAGAATAGCAACGTATTTCTTATTCTTTTTATGCCTGTGTGATGTAATTAGAATTTTTGGTTCTATAATAACGGTATAAAGAAAATAAATAAAAGAGCATACCACTGTAGAGAGTAGACACAGAATCAAACAAAATGAGAATGACATGAGTATGTAAATATAGTTGTGGTGTGACTTAAGGATTTATTAAGTCAAAGACATTCGAACCAATTTATGAGGCAAAATGATAAAAGATAAAGAACTCATCGTCGGCCAACCCAAACTAGTGGCCAATTTCGAAAGTTCTAAAATATACTGGCAGCATGATAATCCAAGATATAATAAATTTTAGGCTGAAATAAAATAACCAGTATTTTGGTGTGAATTTGCCCATCCTTCTCCGTGAAGTGTCTAGTATGTGATAGTGATAGGAAAAAAATAGGGGGAGAGAGGAACGTTGTGTGTCTCATCAGTGGATGGAGTATAAGAATAGAAGGTACTAAGATAATAGTATAGTATGCGAGAGAGGGAAGTCAGTTATAGTAAGTCAACGGCAGGATGGTAGTGAAGTTGTAGGCAGGAAGGTACGGTGTATGTGATGTGGAGAATGACCCTAACAGGGTGAGGCTATAGGTTGTGGTCACGTATAGGGATATGAGTTAGTATCGAGGATAGCGTGGATAGTGTAGTATCTAGGTAGTAGTCTGATATATATTAGCTCAGTGTCAGGTTAGAGTTGATGGTGAGAAGGGCGTTGTTGCTGGGTAGACGAGATATAATGTTTGTGGCGAGGTAAATTCATCATGTAATTCCTTAATCTGCTACCAGGTTCTGTTAGTATAAAGCTACGGTACTAGCGAGATGACTCATAATGCCTAGTGCTTGCCGCGTGAGTCCCTGCCGCGGTGGTGAATGGAATAGTTGTGACGAGTAGTGCTGGACTCAAGTTCAAGCTTGGCGGTATGTGCAAGACTCTGGTGGCTTCGGCAGGGAGTTCAGATAGTGAATGGTGATCTCGAGACACAAATAAACACTCTCGGTATGTTATCTCATATGATATCAGTACTACCTGCTTATAACGACTCAAGCTCTACTCTGTCACATTTCTGTTCTGCTCTCATGGTTATGCTTTCTTTCCTATTACTATGCACGCTTCTTCACTCTCTACTCTATAATTCATTACATATCAATTGTTACAGCACTCATCACTATCTCATCTCTTCGTCACTATACTTGAACGTAAAGTTCTTCTTCACTCTCACTATTCGAATAGGTAGTTCTACAGATATAAATAATAATTTATTCTTCGTATTAATCTTTATTAGTATAATAGGCAGATAAATTACATATAAAGATTATAATCAATCTCGAGTTGCTCTATGTATACTTTTCTATGCATATCATATTATCCAGGTTACATTATATATTATTTATACCTTCCCGAAAAAGTAATAATAATCTAGTTATCGTAGTAATATAAAGATATATGTGCCTAACCGTGATCTTATGAATAATTTCCTTATGTTGCTTACTGATGTTCTAGTGAATTCTCTAATAATGTAAGTTGAACTTATTTCACTAGAAGTTTCCATCGAGGACATATGTAAATGTAGTGATGACGTTGATTCTATTATCTCGGTTGATGATGATAATAAATAAACCTTATAGTAATTTATATTAGATATAAGTAATACGATACTAATATAGATGTTTTACAATCATAGTTTCACTTATATGGTGTGTCATTATAGTCAATATGAGCACTATATATATAAAGGGTTTCAAAATGATTGGACTGGTTATTAATATTGTAAATAAGTCTTCTTAGTTACGAGCAATAGTATATATATGTGGAAGTGACGTACCTTATCCGATAGTCTAATATATTCTCTTTTTTATACTAGTATAATCTCTACTTATATAGTGTACCTCAGCGGACAAAACTAATATCGCGTATTATGTAGGAGCTTGTAAGATTCTAATTGAGCTACTGACATGTTTATATATATAGGTATACGTTATATAGATAGTCCAAGATGTCACTCTCGCATAATATCTTAATTAGTAAGTAGGGAGAGGTTAGATATAAAAAACTCACATTGTAATCCGAAGTGGGATATATAAAGTATTATGTAGTATGGTATTATATTGCCAAGAGAAAATGCATTTAATAACTATCCACTGAATATTTTAGCGAATGTGTGAAGTAATCTATATAAATATAGGTAAGCTGTGACCCTATGTACTAGTGATGGTGATATTCTAATATTTAGGATAAATATAATTAGTAGCAGCCAGTATATATATGATAATATTATCAGAATAATAGTATACTAGTAGTAGTGTAATTTTAAAAGAAAAATATATTAGCATCCCAAACCATCTATGTTCAATCATATAAAAAAGAGAACGAAAAAAAAGTAAGAGAGACGCATCTGGTGCAAGAAGAATTGGATTTATCTCAATCGACAATACGAGCAGCCATCAATCGACAGTAGGTTTAGTAAAGTGGTTGGCCCGGTAACAGTGTCATTGTTATCAATGAAATATTATAATAACTAACTTATGTTAGGCCATCATTTGTAGAACTAGTGGTATGTACCAATTAATGCAGGACTTGTGTCAATATTATTTAAATTAGGCATGTAGAGAATTGGTTTTTTTCATCGCCATCAAGAATGGGATTCTGCAATTGCGTATGCGTATATTATGTGCAAGAAGTATCAGTGCCATTGGTGTTTCGCCGTGTTAAGTGTAATAGGCGATGAGATGTTGTCAATTAAATTGAGTTACAACACTCGTAACTGGTGATGTTTAGCATGATGTATATAGAGACTATTATTATAATTGATATATTATATAAGTGTATTATCATAGGTCATCTATTATGTATTTATATTATTGATTGTGTAGTTGAGATTAATTATAAATATAATTATGTGATTTATGCATGAATTGTGTAATTGTTATTATGTGGATAATTATTATTCAGTCTATGTAGTATATGCGAATTATATTTATTATGTGGTTGATTTACTGTATGCCAGAATGTAATATATTAATTTATTGTATTATTATTAATCTGATATAAGCGTTGATATATTATTTCCACTTAATATTTTATGTAATTATTATTGTAATTGTGCTGACATGGGTGTAAAGTGACTTTGTGATGTGTTTTCTAGAGCGTTGTAGAATAGGCATTCGACTTCATTCAGGGTAGTTCGTCAAGACGTTAGAGGAAAAGCTATTTTACATGTGCATCTCTGTGTTGTGAGGCGTTGTTAAAATGCAAGATTCCGCGGAAATGTCCAGAGTAGCTAACCTTCAAACCGGGTGAGGGTTCATAATGAAACGTCTTTTTCATGACTGAAGAAAGTTAGTAATTATTAACACGAAGGGAAAGAGCGGGAGGCAATTGATGCTGAGGTCTTTCACACAAGTTTGTATGGTAAATTTTCGATTATCATTACTTTGGTGCATCTCTCACAGACTACGCTATCGAGATTATTCCTCCTGCTAGAAGAATAACGTGACCACTGAGAGATGATAGCGAGTTTACTTCAAAACCTACTAATATGAGTGTGAATGAAAACGCCCTGACACTAATACAAGAAAAAGATATTGACGTACTGATCTGAAGCAAGGGAAAAAGGAAAGTTTCTTTTGGAAATTATGAACAATTCTTTGACGTAGCCATTTTCAGATGCTTTGGGACAGATGAAAAATGAAAGAGGTATAAGGAATTTCTTTGGAATGCTTACCAGTCTACCATAAAAGGGAATACCTGTGGCTCCATGGTGGTGTGCAGAAATAAAACACTAAAGAGACGAAAGCTGAAGATAAAAATCACTGAAGAGCACCGCAGTGGATTAACTTTCAAAGGCGAAAAAAGGGATGTCCCTTAATGGAAATCGAAACAACATTTGCTAACTGCATCAGTGTGCAAGTAACCAAATCACAAATACTGATGAGTTCTAACATCAAAAAGTCCAAAGCTAATGATACGGGTGTGCAGTGACACAGGGGAGATGAAAATTTCTCTGGCCATCGTTCAGGTCAATTATCTGAGGCCACACGGAGATAGATTTAAACCGCGGTTGACGCGAGCTTTACTTGAGCCGAGGCGCGAGAGACTGGGCTTCCAGCAACTCGAGTAGGTACATTGTTGGCCAAGAATTGTTTACCCCATCTCGACTCGAGAGTTTTCGACTCAGGGTGCAAAGGCCACGCTGAGGAGATATACGGAAATTTCACATATTCAGGCGATAGTGTGCAGAAGGTCCTTTTCTTTGCTTCATTACTTGTAAAAACCGTGAGGTAGATGAAACTCGTGCAACTGTAGCTTTTCATCGGCTCCTGAGAAGTGTTAGAGGGAAGTGAGGCAGCCCGTAGTATGATGTAATAGTGTATCAAATTAATGCTAAATGATCTGGCCAAGAAAATTGTAGTTGCACTGTGTATTATATAGGAGTAGTACATGCCAGCAGCGTTGAGTGTAATGGAAGTAAGCAATGAGATAGCAAACTGGCGAGTGATAATAGTTAACTTTTTGAGGGGGGCAGAGGTAGCGAATTGATTGGCGTGCCGTCGGAAGACCTGAAATCCAAAATCTTTCAGGGCGGCAAGAGAGAGTAGTCATAGTGCGTGTTTATTGTCGACAGCAAGTGAGAAGTGGTCGTGTTACATGGAACCCTACAAAAATTTGCTAGAACGAGCTTTGCTGGGATACGACAGCAGGCACACCACAGGTCGAGCAAATAGTGCCTGTCCAATGTACAAAAATTTCAATCGTGACCGTTGTACCTCCCTTAACCTTAGCTCATAATCACATTTTGGAGTTTAGTTTGAGGAAATTATTTCGAGCTCCACTGGGATGGGTTTGTTAATCTTCTTGTCGCAGAGAAGGGCTCTTTTCAAAAGATTTAGAGAAACCTGGACGAAACTCTACGACAAGAACGTTTACATAGCTGGTAGCAATGAAGTGCCTGATGTGACGGCTCTACCACTTTTAGTGTGTCAAGGTGGTTTGGAAGAAGCATCCAGTCTGTTCAAACGCAGAGGAGAACGAGTACAGCTCGAGATGGTATTAACGAGAATATTGTCCGGAAAAGAGAATTTGCCAGGATTGTGAAAGGTTAACCGCACCTGGATTCATTATATGGTGGGCCTTACTCGAGGAGAAATGAGAGCATTGTTCGTTGAGGATGTGGCAAGAGTCGTGAGCTAATAAGTCAATGCTAAGGATGATGATTGGACAAAAGAAATTTATGCATTAAGATGATATACCTGTTTTAAAGATCCAAGCTCACGTCTACTATCAAAATTAGAAGAATTCTTTTGAAGAAGGATAGTATTTTTCAGTGTCTCGAACGAGATAAACGTATCGAAAGTGCCTTGTTGTTCCAAGTCGAGTCAAGTAAGCAATGTAAAGGGCACTTTATCATGACTGTTTTTCGATATACCATGTGTAAACTGATAAATTATCAGGATATTGAGTCCAGGAGGGAAGATCACATAAAGGACTGCTGCTCGTGATTTTAATCGTTGCGCATTACTAATGTTCCTGCAAACTCGAGGTGTTTTTGATGGTCTCCTAGTAGTGGTGATCTCGATTGAGTTGATGAAGAGATTGTTGGCAAACAGTGCAACGAACATTTGTTAGTTGGTAGGCTGAGTGAGATGAAACAGGATTGTGAGGGGGTGGTGTTCAAGCAAGAAGCAAACTGTCTGGTGAGACTTGTGCTTGTGTGAAAGATTTGAACTTATAGCTAGAGGGCGCAACCCTTGATGTATGATGTATATATGTAGGGTATGAGAGGTTAGTATAGGTGTAGGGATTATATATATAGGGGTGCTCCTGGGATAGATATTAGTGTGAGTAATAGGGGGGTACTATATTAGGATAAGTCTAAATTTATGAACTTGCTTTCAAGAAAGAGAGTGGGGTATGTATTAAAACCGGTTAGAATTGTCACAGATATTGAGATGTGCGTAGATTACATCTAGAAAGCCTTGCTGGGATAATTCTAATAATCATTTCTATGTCTCTTAGTGACAATGTGAGAACTATCCTTTGATGAGTTTTGTTGAATCAGCAGGCTATATGTTTAAGGTAAGTATGAGCAGTTTAAGTAAACTAATTATGAGCAAAAAATTATAATTTCGAGAAAATGAGTAATATATAAAAAGAACAGTGCTAAATTGGTTTTCACTTCAAATAGGTCTTTTCTAGGTTAATTAGAGAAATTACCACCACAGATACCCAATCTCCCCTCCTCATCACTTTTACGGTGGGTAGACTGGCGCCCGTCACCACCAGAGGTGATTGTGTGGGGAAGGGTGGGAACGATAGGGGAGGAATTTTTATACTTCGGATTAATGGATAACTGTGTCGTGTGCTATTCATCAGAGGTTTGGAGAATATGCTCACTTAACTAATAGGTATAAGTGATTCCCCTGTCAACTTAGTATTTAAGAAGTAAGAGATTAAATTAAGAGTTAGTAGTATTTATATGGACAGAATGTATAGTAAAGTGAAAAATGTTTATGCTCAACTTGGAGAAAGTGAGGTGTTGTTACTGTACATACATTGTCCAAAACTTAAGTCAAGTCACGCGTATTATATATATATATGTACACTCGTTACACTCCGAGTGGTATCATAACCTAGTGTTTGCAATATTTTAGGTATATATAATAGTGAGTAGGAAATAGATAGATAGTATAGTGAGAAATAAATATAATATATATATATATATTATATTGAAGCATATATAGTATAAATATATAAAGGGGAAAATGTAAAGAAATGAAAATATTAATTATATCATAAACAGCATATAGATGCAGAGTATGATTAGTAGGGAAGTATGTATATATATAATATATGAGATATAGATATTATATATAATTATGATATATAATATAAGAAGATATTATATATAGATCATTATAATATAGGGAGAGAGAGAGAGAGAGAAGAGAGAGGAAAGGTGTAAAACGAAATGGAATGTCGAGTGGAATATGAGGGGCAAGGGGAGTGGGCAGCGACCATGGGGTGAAGCAAGCAGATTAGAGGTAGTGGGTATATATCGCAACGCGAAGTGGAGCATGTGCCAATTAAATCGTTGGGAATGTAAAGGGGAACTAAGTTCTTGATGTGTAGTAGTCGTTTGCATGTAGGATATGTTTAATTTAACCTGTGTTATTGTATATAGTTAGTGAGCACTAATTTCATCTGGAAAAAAATAAGTATAGATTCTAAAGTTCAATGTGTCAGATGGATAATCATGTTAGGGCGTGCTTAGCAGTGTGAGAAAAAATTAGTAATAAAATGATGAAGAATGAACGTATTAGAGTTCGTGTGGTGGAATGAAAGGGAGTACGTAAAACGATAAGAGAATAAATGAAAGTATGTTGAGATGGTTTAATCATGTGTGGAAAGTATGTATGATAGTCGGTTGGTTTAAGTCGAGCAGATATTAGTATATGGCGAGTGTGATTGGGTAAAACCGACTAAGAGAAAAAGCTGGGAGACGATATAAAAAAAGTGGATTGATGATCAGTACAACGCAGGTGTTACTGAAGGTGAGAAATGTGAGTTTTGCAGAGCGAGAATAAAAGGGCATAATAGGAGAGAATGGCGGAAGGTGTAATATGTTGGGGTGTAAATGGTTTAGTCGGTCCCACCTTGATGACCAAGGGTATATGAAATCACCTTACTTTGAACGATTATTGAACTCAGAAATGGAGGTCCGTCGCGTGGAAAAGGTCCCGTGAAGCTCTAGGTGGATTTTCTTTTTTCTGATGGCGACGAGTTCTTACTAGTTTAATCGTACAGAGGTGGCGTGCGTAATGGCGTAAGGCGTATTCTTAATTCGTACTTTTTGTCATTATATATCCTCTACTGCTTTTTGTCTTTTTCGATATGCATGTACGCCCTTACCCAGTCTTGTGGGAGAAAAGGATAGATGATGAAGATGTAAGAAGATCATATAGTCTATCAACAACATTATACTATAATAGTGCAATCTCACTCTTACTACGAACTATATTACAAACCTCACCTCACTATTGGTAACATTTGGGGTAGATATATGTAATAATAGTAATCTCATACATATCCTCAATATTAATTTTATACTTTTACCTTTGGACTTTTTATTTAGGCCCTAGTACTACATCTATTAATCAGTATTTATATATTATTCTTACTTTACTGTATATATTAAATATTACTACCCCCGTTTGGTGTAATTTGTCGCACTAATGTGAGGTACGTATTTTGCATTATAGACTGTGTATTACTAGTCACTACCCAAGTACATTTGTTACTCACTTACACAATCATATTTGCCTGAGTGGCACCACACCCTACTAATATCTGCTCTATTACTCATAAGATGTATCCACACGGTTAATATATAATATGTAGCTACATAGTCCTCGATATGTAGTCAGGCTCACTATCAATGCATATTTGACACTCTACATGCCTTATATATATTTATATTATACCTCCACGGACCATATTAATGGTCACTGATTTACTACTAGTCCCCTCATTTGTAGTATTTGACGGGGCCTGATATCATTGAGATACGATATAAATAGTACCTAAATTCTACCACTAATTCCCTTATCTTTAGAATTAATAGGTGACTAAAGCCATTCAATATAGTGACGTGGAGGTGAGTGCCGGTCAGGATATAGGCGCCCTATAACGGTGCTCAGGTGTGAGAATAATATAGTAAATGGTAGTGAGTGGATGTCTAGCGTATCATATAATAGAATAAATCACAGGTTTCTGTATGAAAATAACAAGATAGCTATATACTGTGTAGTTGTGTCAATATTAGTAGGGGCCATAATATATACCGGTATATCGAAATAAGTATACGGTAATAGGTGATTTATGTATCTATTTATTGTAAAGGGTGGTGGAGTATATAGGGTGGGAGAGGATGATATTTTAGCGTGTGAATAATATGTAGTATATAGTGGGTATATTAGTAACTACTATATAAATAGGAAGTATACAGGTGAGTCTGATGTAGGTAGTATACTGGGAGTTTTTATTAAACCTAATGAATGCTTGAAGATGAAAACATGATAATAATATTAGGAAAGAGACTCACAAGGGGAGGATAATGGAAGGGATAAGGACGCCCAAATAAAAAGGAGGTTATAAGAGATGTCAACAATTTCAACGTGATTGGGATTAAGTGAAAACTAGTTTTCAGATTCGTGAGCAGGGTGTGAGATGACCATTATTTAATTTATATATTATAATGGTAATTTCGTGAGGCCTTACAAACCGAGTTTTTGCTTTTCACAAATTAATAGATACTATCGAAACAGTTCGTGAAATAACACCAATGATAATGAAAAATGAGAAAATTTTGTATTATACAAAAATCTCTAAAGCAAAACCCACTGTAATCTTAAAAAATTTTTGAGTCAACAATTTGTGATCAAGATAATGACGCTTGTCACAAATTAACGATAGTACTAAGTTACCATATATAAATACTACTTCATATATATTCCAGAGTTCACAATGCAGACTTTAGTGGTATCCAGATGTTTATATAGAATAAAATAATCAATTTGATTCTAATATATTCGCAGTCTATACCATAGTGATATTAGGAGATAAATGTATGTCTAAATAGAAAAACGAAACCGTTGGTTCCAGGATAAGGCGTAGAAAGGGATTCTTCGGGGTGTGGCAAAGGTAAGTATGTGGGAAAGCGCAATGCGCTTCAAAAATAGTTGCAAGTCCCAAGAAGTTCTGTCGAAAGCAACCCGGTGGAAAGCCAAAGAATGAGAGCCTAACACAAAAGGTTAAATATTAGGAGTGAGATAAAACTGAGGGATATAAGTACCTATAGGGTGACGTCCCGAATGCGGAAAATAAAAGCCCTAAGATCGGATAAAAAAGTAAGAGGAGATAAGTGTGGTTAAGACGTGGATGGAAGAAAGATAAGGATAGACCTCAAGTAATAAAGTTATAGGAATTAGGTGTAAAATATACCTGAATATATAGAGTTAATTAGGATTGCCAATAAAATAACACCAACTTTTCTAAGTAATTTCAGACTCTGTCTCGCGATAGACCTGAGTTGGTATCCTATAAGTAGTATGGCTCTGAGCCGCGTAGCATTAGATGGTGATATTATTTAATCGTAAAAACGCTATCGAGCACGTGCGGTGAGAAGGTGAAGGATATAGAAGGCAATTGAGCTATATTACTATAGATCAAGGAATATTGTTATCCTTGCGATATGTATAATGTAATTTCAAATATATATAAATAATATTATATAGATAGTGATAGGTAATAGGATTAAGAGATATATAATATATAGGTAACTATATTATAAGAGAGCCAATAAATGATTTAGATATAGTAAGTGACCATGATATATATTATGATATTATGAATATGCGTGGCTATAGTTGATTCGAAGAACTGTCAAAAACATGGGTTTTGAAATTTGAAAATCTTGAAAGAATGACTACAGACACTTAGAAAAATAAGGTCAGCCGGATCAATCAGACGGGTCCTACGAGGGCAAAAAAGCAGATATTTAGCAAGGATCATTTATATGAGTACGAAACTCGGCCCTGAAAATTCCTCGAATTTATAGTCCATTGTAAATATTAGTGTAGGGGCTCAGAGCAATGTAAGTGCGAAACTTGCCCTAAAACGTGAGAGTCTAAATGTTGGCTAATTAGGAACAAGTAATATTAAATTTTTCAAATTTTCGCTCCTTTTGTTGTAGGATCTATGAATAATCTGTTCCGTAAGAAGGTGATTCATCTTCGCTTCTAATTTTGATGTTGAATAGAAAGACAGGCACGTTATACTTAATAGAATAAAAAGACAATTTATTTCATCTCTCCTATATTATTAATATCGTACTAAAACAATGGAGAATTCTCTGTTAAACTATATCGATACGTGGAAGGGGCTAAACTGAGCTTAAGATATATATTTTATTGTTTTGATCCTATAGCTAATGAAACAGTGTTTACCCAGAGAAATGAAATGCAAAAGATTTTCTAAACTTTTTTGTTAGTTCACAGCCTAATTCTAAATTCTTACTTGTTCTTTAGGCTCTTACAAATGAGAAAATTCATGCTCAAAATGTTTGCAATTTGTCATTCATTGCTCAATTTCAGAAATAGGATTCAGGTTGTTGTATTTAGCTCATAAATGTTATTCTCTACCAAAAAGTGATAATATAAGGACAGATAATAGAAAAAAAGTTCCAAGTTTCATTAATATCATAAGTAGAAAAACTGGATCAAATATAAAGATAATTCCGGAATTATCTCACTATATAGATGTGTTAAATTTAAGGTGACATTCTAAGAGTATATAATGATATGACTGAGCACCCTGCGAGAAGAGTGAGTTAGAAATTCTCTGGGTGGATTATATTTGTAAAGATGCGTCTATTGTTTTTCTAATTGGATCGGCGTGATAAGTTTCTGGACAAATTTACCTGTCAGAAAGAAGAAAGAGGAGTAATATAGAGTTAACAGTTAAGTGTAGGAGAAGCTATAATTATCTCTACTCAATATACTTAGAAACTAGAGCAATATTTTTTCGTAGAATAAAGTCATCAAAAGTGAATATAGATTCCATAGTTTTAAAAAATAACGGATGGATATGATGTATTATAGTATTATAATATTAGCTATATCGCCCATTCTTGTTGCGATGCAGTTTTTTTTTAAACCAATTTTGCCGCGATTGTGCCAGCCTACGCTGTATGCTTTCTTTTTGTGACCGTTTGCGCGGAGCCATATTTTTTTTTGTGTAAGCACTTGTAATTAATTAGTTTGTGATAGTTCTTAAAAGTAAAAATTGATTCACTATAAGTACTCCAAAACAGAAAATTATAAAGAAATTAACAAAATAAAAAGTCCAATATAACCAAAAACAAAAATCCGATTGGTGACTGTGTTTATGTGTGATGACCCACCATCTTGTTGATTTTCAAGCACAAACTATATAGAAATATATTATAAGATAATAAATATAAGAAGTTAGTTGATAATAGGATATATAGAGATATAATAGTATTAAGAGAGTAATAGTGATTAAATAAGGGCTATTATAGTGGGATAGGTATATATAGTACTAACGTAAGGTGAGTAGCTAGGAGTGATTATAGTAATAGGTGATGTAGTGAGTTTATGAGTAATGTTGGTAGCAGATTATGAGTAATAGTGGTAAGATATAGGATAGTAATAGTGTGAAGGTGATGAGGGTGCATAATAAGATTATGTAATATGGATATAGTAAGGAGAAGTATAGAAGGAGTTATATAGTGAGTTATGAAAGTGTAATTATGTGTGATAAACTGCTATTTATAGGGTGGAGGTAATATATATTAGGGAATAGTTAGTAGTGTTAGGAAATAGTATATGGAAGTGAGTTGAAGAGTACTGTCGTAAAAGTAAATAGTATTCGTTCTATATACATGTAGAACTGGGTGCGTGGTTGATCGGGTATATCTTCGTCGATAAGAAAGTAATGGATGGAGTAAGAAAGTCAGGTGTGATAAGTGGAATAGGGGGGAAAGAGAAGGGTATAAAATAGGGGGGCGGAAGAAATGAAATAGGTGGAAATAAGGAAGGATATGAGAGTAAAATACTGAGTAGATGGGTAGTATATATGATAAGATGTAGAGATAGATACAATAAGTGAGTGTGAGTATATACTAGAAAAGGTAAAGATAAATAGGTAGATATATGGAGGGGAGTATGTAAAGAGAAGTAAGGTGAGTAGGTGGAAGTATAGTGAGAGTAGGAAGAAAGGTATATAAGTAGTAGGTATGTGGTGATATAATGAGCGAGTAATAAAGGTAGGTTAGGAAGGGAAGGCAGTAGATCATATGTAGGTTCTAGCGAGGGGAATAATGTATAATAAGTATCTAGTGATATATAATTATATATTTATAGATGTATAGGTATATATAGTAGCCGTGAATAGGTATAGGGTATAGGTCAGTTAGTGGTATAGTCTATTATAAATGTATAGGGTTGAAGGTATGTAGAGGATATGTAGATAGTTAGTAGCCATGCTTTCAGATAGTTATAAATTATAGCTCTTTATTGTATTGTAGATGATATTTTAAAAGGGTATGAATCATCAGGAGGATTGTGTTTGTGCTTCTCGTCTTTTCAGCTGACTTGCTGATCATTTCAATCTTTATTTCATGTGTATTTTACACATAGTTCGAAGTGAGATGAATAGTAGAAAATTGAGACAATGGCCAGTTGTCATCACTTAAGTCTTTCATACAAATTTTGTCTAAAAAAGATCGGAGCATCCATTTCAAATTGCCTCTTCCACTTCTCTTTTTGTGGATCACTGTTTACCCTCTCCATAGAAAAAAATGAGTTTGCTTGTATTTTTCTACTTCTCTTTTGTTAATGTCTTTACATATAAATTAGTTAGAGTATAATTCATATTTGTAATTATCTTTTCAAGCATTTTTTTTTTGCCGACATACACTAAATTATTTACATAATGTCGTGGTAATTTTATTTTCGTATTTTGTTGTTGTTGTTGTTGTGTTGTTGTTGTTGTGTTGTTTTTTTGTTTTGTGTTTTGTTTTATCAAATAAGCAAGAGGTGATCATTATAGGTTTACTATTAATTTTGATTAAATCCTTTTTAAATCAGTGACTATTGTTTAATAACTTTTCGATAGCTTACGATTTTAACTATTTTTTTTGCGAGGAGAATGGAAACCTTTGAAAAGCTGTTGTAAGTTCCTTAATCGATCTAAATGTGTGCTAAAATATTGTGCGTTAATACAATGATTTTTTTTCTTTAGTTCATTTACCGATTATAATTATTTATGTCATGAGAGACTTAATTAATACATTCAGTATGTACTTGATATATTCATATAAAAATTGCAGGGTTTTAATTGTGTAATATATATTTATCTTATTTATATCTCATTTCTTTATATATATTCGTCCTGATTGAAGTGTGGATGTTGGTGTTGGAGGTTGGTCTGTCACGATTAAAATAGTAGTACGCCTGAATGCCCTAGAAATATACTCTCATTATTGAAACAGTTCTCAGTTTATTACGGTAGGTATATACCCTATGGTACTTATCCCTCTTTACTGTTGCTTATATAATATCTGCATGCATCATTGTCTTAATAGTCTTTAAACAACTATTTTTAAAGAAGTTTATGAAGGTTATTATCTTAGACTCTCTAAAAGATATCAGTCATATTGAGCAAGATATGAATGCTTTTGGCGTGTATGGGCTAATAAGAAAGAGACATGAATATGTTGAATTTAAGGCCTTTGCGTTATATGAATAATAGGTATCTACTGAGGAAGTAGTATTAATATAAATAGGATTAATTTTTTTTATTATATCTCAGTTTATTCGTATAGCGATAGTGTCAAAACTGAATATTTTAAAAATACAAACAATATGCATTTACTTTATTGGTTTAATCGCCACTTTCTTTTCACCTTTATAATTTTTAATTTTATTTTGTTCAGCGAATTGTCTTAGATGGACTTATAGTCTTGGTGTAATAATTAGTTTTAATAACTCAAAACATTGTGTGTTAGTAATTTATCATTTTTAATTTTCTGTTTCTAAAAGCCTTTATATGGTCTTTATGATGATTCAAAAAATACATATTAAATGATTTCATTATAATTACTAGTAAATCAAAACTAGTATTTGAATGTTCATTGTGTAAGGTTATTAATAGTCTTGAAATAAATTCCTTTTTACTAACTGGGAATGGTGTTTCATCCAGATCTATAGAAAGCAATTTAAATCAAGCGATCCATATTTTTGATATGTAAAAACCCCGTTTTATACCTTTTCTTTAAAAAAAAAAAATGCTGCAAAAGCTTTTTTATTCGACTGAGCAAAATAGCGTCTTCCTTGGTTGTTAGATATCCGACAAAAGTGGAAACGACAACGGCAAACAGAGAGTGATGTAAGCATCATGTGAAAGACTGATTGATAACAGTCTAGGTACAGGTATTGACGTGGTGAAGTTGGTATAGGTAGCTCGAGACTTGTTACAAGGACTGTGAGTGATATTTTAGAACATCTGAACCGTAAACATTCGTAGGATGATGTGGTAAGACCAAGAAGATCAAAACCTCGAATTAGTGGACGAACATCAGCAAAAATAACCAGTTATATAGGCATGCGATGTGTTGCGTCTATGAGTACGTTTATGAATGTGGTTTGTGTTGGGAAAAAGGTGCTAGAGAAAGAATAGTTGTAATTAATTTTAAAGAAAAGAATATTTCAATTTGATTCTTTAAAGAAAGAGATATTTCAACTGATTCTAAAGAAAGAATATTTTCCATTGATTCTAAAGAAAGATTACTTTCAATTTATTCTAAAGAAAGAATATTTTCAATTGTTTCTAAAGAAAGAAAATTTTTAATTGATTCTAAAGAAAGAATATTTTCAATTGATTCTAAAGAAAGAATATTTTCAACTGATTCTAAAGAAAGAATATTTTCCATTGATTCTAAAGAAAGAATATTTTCAATTGATTCTAAAGAAAGCATATTATTCAGATTGTACTGAGTAAGAACGAGAAAAAGTATTTGTGGTGGTTCTTAAGAAAAAGAAATAGAGTTATCCGAAATTGTGTGGGAAAGGAAAAATATTCTTAATTGATTTTAGAAAGAGATATACATGTTTCAATTAATTCTAAAGAGAAAATATTTTCAATAATGATGTCGTAAAAGAAGTTGGTAAATAATTTCTAAATAGGGAGATGAGAGTCGTCTGTTCATGGATTGTACTTAAAAAGATATACTTTAATTGATTCTGAAGAAAGAATATTTTCAATTGATTCTAAAGAAAGAATATATAATGTAAAGTTGATTACGGTATAAGAGAAAATAGAGTATTTTTAAAGATTAATGAGGTCTAAGACAATATTATTTCATTATGATCCTACAGATAATGAAATTTGTCAACTTAATTGACTTCAGAAAGAATATTTTCACTTGATGTTCGTAACGGTGCTGATGGATATTTGCAATTTCGATTCTTAAAGTGATAAGAATTGTTCAAATGATTTCTACTGTACCATGGGTTTACATGTATGCAAAGGTGATATGGTGTCTTGTTAACAAGAAAAGAGGGAACTGATGAAGAAAGAGTAACATAACTAGAAATGCAATTAACTTGTTCTTCAGACTGTTTGGAGATTAAATCCAGATAGGACATTAGCGATTAGTTAAATTTGGTAGGTACGTTATTAGCTTTATCTTTCATAATGTAGTCCTTGAGGAAACGTTATATAGAAATGACGGAAAGTGAGCCGCATATTATATGAATAAAGCGTACATTATATACAATTTGTGAAACAACAAAAACCAATTTTTTTCTTTAAATACTGCCTTTTAATAGTGGTTAAATGCTA
Source organism: Trachelipus rathkii (assembly GCA_015478945.1). Lineage (NCBI taxonomy): Eukaryota > Metazoa > Arthropoda > Malacostraca > Isopoda > Trachelipodidae > Trachelipus > Trachelipus rathkii. Next base: position 36,648 of record JABUQX010107738.1, read on the forward strand.
ATTGCTATTTTTTAATCTATTTATTAATATTAAGGTGACTGTTTAGGATAGCTCGATTTAATGAGATGTATTGATTAAAGTTGGGGTCCCTGGTTTCGGCATCGATGTACTAACGGAATTCATAATAAATTGTTGTTAGAAACCTTCTAATGCTATCTGCTATATGGTTTTCTAGGTTATATTTGTAATCGCAGAAACTTTACTGATACAAAGGTGATAGATATAAATTATACGCATCGAAAAACCTATTGTAAAAATCGAGAGAGTATGCAAAGTTGCTTGTAGTAGTTTTTAAGGTAGTAAAAGAATCATAATGTACTGTCGGTCTAATCGGGTATAAGGTAACCTACATGACTTAATGATAGAAGTTTAGCAATTCAATGAATATGTTCTTATTAGCGAGACTATTCCAGTTGTTTTATGAAGCAGTGTCTCTACAATTTGCTACTGCGGAATTTCTATGGAGTAGGATGAGTCTGTCAATAAAATAATTTATTAGAAGCTATTTTTTCAATGCATTATTTAAACAATTAAGTAACATTTATTCGATTTCAAACTTTCAATTTTTATATGTTTTTTTACTTTTGGTTTAAAAGCTGAAAATCAATGGCATGGGAGTGAAAAAACAAAAGAATGATTTATTAAATTATTTATATTATTCATTCAATGTTCATTTCGGAATTGCTCTTTTTAGTAATTGCTATAATTCAATGAATTGCTTTAATTAAACTATATTTAGATAGCACAGAAGTTTTGTGCAAGAAAATCGTTCTTACATTATGTTTAATCCATGTGTAAAATTAAATTTATTATATTTTTATCTATATATATAGATCCTATATATATATATATATTATTTATTATTATCTATTATATATTATCTATTATATATTATCAGTATATTATAAATATGCATATAATATATATTATATAATAAATATAATTATTATATATAATTATATAATTATAATAATAGATATA
>JABUQX010107739.1:0-2500 GCA_015478945.1 Trachelipus rathkii
CCTTAATCGCTTAGGATGATTTTGTTTGTTTTTTATATGGGTACTTTCAACTCGTGTTAGGGTTAGTTAACTCCGTGATCCCTGGTTTTTCTGGTTCAAGGCTTTTATTTTTCTGTGTATAGTTTGATGTGCTAAATTAAATTTTGGGTTAAAACCAGGGACGCTATTATTTTTTTATTTTTCTTATTTTATTTATTATTCACATATACGTTATTTTTCTGTATTATTTTCTATTTATTTAATTACTCTTCATAATGCTAACATCTCCTTTAATGTTTCTTCATTTTCTTCTTTTAAATGATAATTCACCAAATAAAATAGTTATAATTATATACGTACTGCACATCAGTAATTCAGGGTTTTTTAGTAAACCACATATCAATCACTGATTTGTTGTATGGAATGTCCTTTTACATCAACTCCTCCAGAGGTGAGTTACTATGATATATTACTGTGATTCTATTTATAAGATGTTTATTATATGCTCGCATAAAATTATACGAGGAGGTTGAAATAAAATGGGACTTAAACTTACATTACAGTCCAACAGTCAGACATCTCGTGATTTCCCCAAATGATCCATGAAAATTTCAAACAACTAAAAATCCCCTCTTTGCAATTTAAGGGTAATTTAGTAATCTTTATAATTGAAAATAAAAACTAATAATTATAATATCTATTAATATATAATTCTAGGTCCTAGTGTTGGGTCTACTGTTGTGCTCGTTGCTCATAAATGAAGTGCCAATACGAGGGTTTGGGATTGTTCTTTTAGCCCCCATAAACTACAGTTAATTGTGATGATGCATAGTACTTTTCCCAGTGCATTTGAAATAAAACTTATCTTTGTCCAAACCTGCGTAGACTGTAGCTATTGCTCTATTTGGACAGCTGAAATAATTGACAATAAGAAGTAAAAAGCACTTGCAAGTTCTCATTATTTCCCGTACCTCGGCGAGCAAACAGAGATCTAACGCCAAAACTATTATTTGAATAAGAAATTGAATCCTTCTTAAATATTCTCTTAGTTATCGAGTAATATTTAAATTTGTATATTATATATTATTTTGAAAACTCGAAAACTCTGTATACACGGGTGAATGTCTGTTTGAAAGTTTTAAATCCACACATTCCAACCAAACATTATACACAGAAAAATAAAAGCCTTGACCAGAAAAAACCAGGGATCACGAACACTGGAACACTGATTAATTATAGCATTAAAGAATGAAAGTATGTGCGTTTTCCATAGGTTCGCTCCATACTTCTTTTATATAAAACCACTGCCTACATATTAAGTAACTCTAAAACCTTAACTCTAACCAATACTAACCTGATGGTTTCCCTTAACCTTAAACTAAAAAGGTATATAAAATATTTTCAATTAATTATATTATAATAAAAAATTAAACACTTTCAATCTTTTTCTTTCTATCTTCTTCTCTATGATCAAATAAAGTACGCCCTCCTTCTGAATCTAAATAAAATAAAGTGTAAACATCGTAACTTCAAAAACCAACACAAGTCACACACAGGCGATCAGCACCAATGAATGTTAACAAAGTTCCAGAGGCATAGCAACCTCCGCTAGGAATTATTTGACATGCCTGATAGTGCATAGAAGTGAAGCAATAGGAGAAATCATAGTATGGTCTAGTGTATTTTATATATCACAAGGTAAACACACGATCAATTCTCAACGCCGTTTTGCTATACATTCCACTGTAACCTGTTCTGAGTCTTCCTTCAAAATATACATAATATTATTAAAATCATACATATATATATGTGTAGTCTTCAATAACAAACTTTAGAGATTAAAGTTATATATCTTATAACATTTGTGTATATTCACTTCTATCAAACAATAGATTATGTATTATTTTGAGGAGTTAGGATTCGTGTTTATGCGCGCCGAGGTACAGGCGATAATTATTTATGAGACACCTTGCACATGTGCTTTTACGTCTTATTTGTCAATATTTCAGCTGTCCCAGATTTGACCAATAGCGGCCTAAAGCTCTAACGAGTCATACAATCAGAATTAGATTATGGAGCGAAGGAGATAAAGTTGTTCACTCTCGGAGAGGATACGCCATTGTTTCCGTTCGTGGGAAATGGCTGTCACGCACACGTTAATGTCATCTAGCTATCGTCTACATGATTAGATCATGCTAGCTTATGGGAGCAATCCTTTACAACAGAAAATCAATCACCAGAATCTCATACTCGTATCGGCACATCTTTATTACATCATATATGGAGACGTCACACGTTCAAGTATGTCAATAACACAGTAGGACGCACACACATAGTGACGAAGGATCGACCATGAAGCAGAGAGAGTTGGGATTAGAAAAAATAGACGGGAAATTTAAAGAAAATTAGATATTAGTCTGAACACTCAATCGCTCTTACAGGAGTTTCAGGCAAAAGGCCTTAGTCTGGAACCTTTTGACGAGAAGATAGATTTCAGAAATAATAAGACTTAAATGAGCTC
>JABUQX010107739.1:10000-22688 GCA_015478945.1 Trachelipus rathkii
TAACATAACTTACATACCTTACATATGAATAAATTGCTATCATTAACAAAATTCAATACATAATACCGGTACTCAGATAAACATTACATTCCAATAAACTACCATTACACTTTTCAGCAAACATATATACAACATTTTTTACAACAGAATACCACCACTCAGGGCTGGGGGCAGAAAATAAAATATTGGAAAACCCACCTAAACCCAAGCCTAACGCAAATCTCTTAGGTGATCGCAGACGAAGGTTTTAAAGAGAGGAAGGATAAATACAGTTGGAAAAACAGAAGATGGCAAGGAGTTCCACAGAACAGAAGTGGCTGGAAAGAAGGAGGCACCACAACGAAAGAGTCTGGGATTTTCAATGCTCACGCAAAATTTATGCGAGAGCAAAAGGCACCCCTTGGTATTGCGCGGGGCGATGCAATGGAGTAAATGCGAGCGTCACTTCGCTCGCGCATTGCCATTGTAGTACCCTATAGAAAGAGATAGTGCGCCAACTTGATTCAGGTCACAGAGATAGAGGGTCAAGAGATGGCGTCGAAAGTTAAAGGACAGTTTATTAGTCTTTTAGCTTTAGACTAGACTCTATCCAAAAGAAGGGTGGAGCCGGAGCCCCCCCCCCCCAGATTTGAGAACATTACTCCAAATAAAGGCGAATAAGGCCCTTATATAACTGGAATAGCTGTGGAGAGGAAAAACTTCCCTCAACCTAAACAAAACTCTCAGCTTCTTTGAGGCCACCTTAGCAACCGTTGTGATACAAGGTTTCCTAAGACAATTTTTTGTTTATGCTCAGACCAAGAATATTTATGTTTGTTAACAGTGTGAGACGTTAGAGCCGTCGTAGGAAATAGGAAAGTTAGGAGGAGTTTTTGAAAGAGGTTGGTTTTCAAAAGTGGAATTTCAAAAGATTGCGGCGGCCCCACCGGGAAATCCCATCCAGGTGGCCAAGAATATAATCGGAAAGCTGATGACGAGAGGCAGCTTTAGATGTAAAAGATGGAACAGATTTGAATGATGGAGAATGGAGAGTGGAGGGTCGGCATAACAGTGAACAGAGTTAGAAGTACGGCTGAGGAGACCGTTGATGAAAAGTAAGAATAAAGTTGAAGATAAAAACCAGAACTTGCGAAAAACACACCAATTAACAGGAAAGGCAGGAAGAAATCAATTTCATCAACAAAGTTCTGATACTGGAGCGACGCAAGAGAAAACTGAACAAGAGTAAGCCAAAGATGAGGATAAACCCAAAGCGAGGGGAGCTTAGAGAGTAGTGACACATGCCATACTCGATCAAAAGCTTTTGATATGTCGAGCGCCACCTCGCAAGACTCCCCATAGTCATTATGGGCAGAAGACCATATAATTTAGATAGGCAGAAGTATGCACCAGTTGACCTCGAACGACGAAGACCTAGTGATGATCTGAAAGAAGGGATGAGACTCCAGATTATCTAGGAAATGAGAGTTAAAAGAGTTTCAAAGAACTTTAGATAGAATACAAGTAAGAGCTAGAGACGCAATAGTTTAGATGATGAGCAGCAAGCTACCATTTTTCGATAAATATGGCTACGAGATATGCGCGCTGTCTAGCACTGAGGAAAATGTTCAAGTATAAGGCATAGGAGAAGTAGATTGAACGAAGGAGAGGGGCCAGCTCCTTTTCTGCTTTCTAGATCTCAGAAATCCCATGCACCCAATCATGCGTAACACGGAAGAGGAGAAGAAACATGAAGGAAGAAGATAACAAAGGAGGGAATGCCGGAAACCCCCTCGTCCAGATGAAAAAAGGAGTCGAAAAGATTAGCCCTTTCAGTAGGAGAGTTAGCTACAGAACGTCAGAGCGAATAAATGGAGGAAAGGCAGATTTACAAAAGTTATTAGAGAGTTTTTGGCAAAGGCCAGAACTTTTTATAAGTAAAGAGAGCCAATAGATTGTCAACACTTTCTTCTTTCATGAAAAGCGTGCTTAAGCCCTGCCAAATAATATCCTGCAATGATTTGAGCAGATGAAAAATTGCAATAGTAGGACAGGGATATTTGAAGGCCCAATGTGTATATATATATATAATACCTACGATTTTTGGCACCCTAGGCTTTTTGGCACATCAACATCTCTTTGGCCACTACCCCGCCCAGCCGGTGCAACAGATGGTTTGCGCTGCAACCGGGCGTGACGTGTCCCTTCTTAAGTTCCTGGCCCCCTTTCGCACCACCTTTCCGCGCGCGTAGCAAACACCACCCCTTTTTTGATGTTTGACCGACGCCCTGATCTCTTCTTAACTTGTACCCCGGGTATAAGCGCCCCTGAATTGACCTTTATGAAGGTTCCGCTAGGGCGCTGATTGCAGCGGGATTAAGTCAAGGCCCAGGCAGGTTACCTGCCGTCACTAGCCGTGCTTAGGTACCTGCCCCTCACCCCCTACTTGATACGCTCCGTAGTACTTCTCTACTTCTGGCGCTGACCAGGGCATCTATTCATCTGCATGTAATGTATCTATCACTACTGACACCACACACCAACCACCCGCCACCGCCTTCGACATCACCAGACTCTTCCAACCCACGTACATCACCCTCGTTTGCTCACATCTACGACGTCTCCACTTATACATGACCCTTCACGACTTACCGTCTTACCTGTCCGAGGCTGTGGGTCAATAAATTCAAAATAATTAAAACCCCCAAGGGTTTAAAAGAGAAAACTTTTTTCGAACACACGCTAAACCCACTTTGGCAAGTACAGGGTATTTAACCCACAGATCCAAGCTAAGATCTGAGAAACAGGTATCTTTTATTTAAAGACTATATAAACATTTTGAAAAAGGCACATTAACTAAGTCTCTCATAATATATTTATATATATAAGTATATATATATATATATATATATTATACTATATATATAATATATATATATATATATCTATATATATATATATATATATCTCCGTGGCGTTTCCTTGATTCGAGGATAAGGGCTGTGCTATATATAGTATATACCGGGTTATATATTACCGGTATAGTATATAAATAATATCTTAGTATATTATATATATATATATATATATATATATAATATATATATAGCATATATATACTTTATATATACTGTATATATATATCGAAAATCTTGTAAATATAGTTAGTAAATATTTACGAAAGATATATTTTATTATAAGATATATATATACTATATATTATATATATAATATATATATATATGTATTATACTATATATACTATATTATATATGATATATATATATTAAGTATATAGTATACTTATATTCTTTCCAACGGAGTTAAACGATATATATAGTATGGTGATAATTGGTTTAAAACTACAACATATCTCAAAACCTACAATAGATACAGGGAAAAGAAATACATTGTTTGAATCCTGGTAACATTATAGTGCGGAAAATGTAAAAAAAAAAATATATTATATTAATATATATATATCGTCAAAACTGACAATAGACAGCTAGCACATAGCTTATGGAATGCTGGGTAATTCGTAGAAAATGTACACACCTGAAAACTCAAATAAAATAAAATCTAAATAAATATAGCCTATAAACTAAGTTAATATGCTTCTCCAGCTTATTTCCAGACCTTGTGTAGCACATTTTAAAATAAATAGACTTTCTATTAAATTTTGCTTTTTTTAACTAAAGAATACCCCAAGGGTATACCGCAACGATGGCAGGAGTCGGGGGTCTCTCGGCTTTTCGGGGAACTACGGGGTAGGAAGCTTAAATTCCCCCCGCTCTACGGGGAGCGGTGCTCAGTGGAACTCACGGTCGGCCTCGTTTTGGTAGATGATGGGGTGTCGCGGGGGGTTCCTCCGGTCACCGTCCCCTACGGCGGTTTAGGCGAAACGTCCCCCTGATGTTACCTCGTCGGCTCGATCCCCCTACATTGCCGTTAAAACTTAAACAAATAAATGTGTTTATCATAGTTTAATATATATATATATTATTAATATATATATATATTATATTAAAGCTAGTTAAATTTTAATATTGTTAATTGGCTTATAAACTTAAACAAGGTAAATATGTGTTTATCATAGTCCCCTGCTCCTAAAAAAATTACATATTTTATTTTATTTATTTATTTATTTATTTAATTTTTACATTTTCCTAACTAAAATTTTAACAGGATTCCAAAAATGTATCCTTTTCGCTGTAGCTATTGAAGTTTTTGAGCTTATGTTTTTTTTTTAACATTTTCCCCACTAAAATTTACCAGGATCCAAAAATGTATTCCTTTTCCCTGTATCTATTGTAGTTTTTGAGATGTTTTTTTTAAATATGAGTTTTAGTTTTAAACCAAATATCACCATATATTATATTATTATATATATATATATATACCTATAAATATATTAATATATATATAAATAATATTATATATATATATATATATTATATATATATATATATTATATAAGTATATATATACTATATTTATATTATATATATATATATATAATATATATCTATATATATATATGTTATATATATATATAGTATTATATATATATATATATATTACCCTATATATTATTTATATTATATAATATATATATATGATATAGTATATAGTATATATATATAGGTATATATATAAATTACATATATATATATAGGTATAGTTATATATATATATATTATATAGTTACAATATATATAATTATATATATATGGTGAATATATTATATTATTTAATTATATAGTATATATATATATGGTATATATATATATATATATTAGTATATATATAATACTACTATATTATATAGTGTAGTAGTCTATCGAGTAGTTAGTATGTATGATAGTATATATAGTATATATATATGGAGTATAGTAGGTGACTTATTAGTAGTATATATATAGGGTAGTATATATTATATATAGTATTATATTGTATACTTTATTTTAGGTATATAAATATGTTACGTATGTAGTATAATGATTATGATATTTGAGTATAAGTTATATATATAGGTATCTATAGTATATTATATTATTATCTATATATATAATATGTAGGTGATTGTAATTGGTTAGGGTATAGGTTATATATAGGTATATGGTAATTATTATAGTATATAGTTGATATTCGTTATTAGTACCGACAGCTTTAAAATATAAATTAAAAAGTCTTTGTTCAATATCCATTGTGCGAAGATGTAAAAGATGGCACCAATTTATAGTGTATTTGAAGAATAGAAAATAACGGAGGAGCGATGAGAACGAGCGTTTCGGATAATTATTAACAGCGTTTGGACGTGGAAGCGAGTTCGCGTATGGATTGTTAAGGCGGTGTCGGAGATGTTTTTTAAAGCTTCACATGAAAAGCCTTTCTTCTTTGATAGGGGCGGTAGGACTACTGTAGTATGGAAATAGAGCTATTTGGAAGTTAGTAGAGCATTTGAATTTTTAATACTTATGAGGTTGTATATTGTGCTACAAAAATCTTATCTTCATCTTGGAACAGGATATTGCCCTTATATCTAAGTGTAATTAAAAAACAAATAATTAGCTTTTATATTAGGTGTGCGGCGCACTACGGGCTAGCATCGGCTGGTATGGATGGAACTTGCCGGCTGGTGCATGTGCTGTGTTGTGTGGGTTGCTGATATATAGTTTGAGTGTAGTATATATATATTTTAACTCAGTATGATTATTCAGTAGTGGCGTGGAGCTTGTTGTTGGCGTGGCTGTAGTTTTGTGTTGTGTTAGTTTTATATATATATTAGGGGTAATATTATTATATATTATTAGATTAAAAGGTAATATATTATATGTTGGATCTCTGATAGTATATATAGGGCCTATATATACTATATATATATATATATATTATATATACTAGTGATAGTGTATCGGTTAGGATATAATAGGCTGTAATTATATTATATATATATATATATTATATATATAGTGATATAGTATATAATTATAGTATATATATTATATATATACGATACTATATCGTCACTTACACTCTGACACCTACTAACCACACACGTGCCCACACACAAACATCACGTCATAGTACACACTTACAGCTCAGGCCCGATAGACCTTACACTTACACTTACCTTATCACTTATCAACTATCATTACACTATACTACTTGTAATACACTTACACTCACGCATAGACGACTTTTACATCTTACCCTTATCACTTATGACACACATAGTTCATGAACTTATGAGCCTACTGTACATCTGCAACGCGTAGATCCTGTGATCATGCTCAACGCCTGTTTAGACACTTACACTTACCCATAGACACTTTACACTCTACGCCATAGACACTTCCCTGCTACACTGCACCCATAGACTTTCCTGCACCATAGGCCTTGTAACTCCACACCAGATAGTCACATTTGGTTGGTAGCGACAGTGAGTATGTCGTGGTTGTGGTTAGAGTGGCACACACGTAAGCCATTTCCGAACATACAGGCACACACGACACACTGACACTATGACACTTACACTCATCCAGTAAACACTTACAATCCGCCGTCCATAGACACTTCACTCACCCTACTTACCCTTTACCATGGGCACTTACAGCTGCACTTCTATAAGATCAAGCTTACTTTTGTTACGGCTTTAGAGATGGTGTTCTTCACCAACACAGAATACCCACACACACAGGGTTGGTTTTCCATTTGGCATACTCGATATTATTGATGCCGTCAGCTTTTTGATGCTCCTTTGGCGTTTGATGCCCCGATTTGAGCGTCAGCATTGATGCCTCAGCTTTAAATGCTCAGCTTTTTCATGGCTAACTTTGTTGGTTTCAGGCATTAATGATGACTCAACTTTGATCGGCTCAGACTTTGAATGGCACCGGGGGTGAGATGTCTGTGATTATTGTTTGGTTGATTAGGCTCAGCATTATGATGGTTCAGTACAATTTTGATAGTTCAGGATAATATTTTTGATGGTTCCCCAGAATCACCGTAAGTGATGGTTCTAGGGTGTCCCTAAGGTGAGATCCCTAGTGTGTCAACGGAGTGCAAGGTGAGTGCAAAGTGAGTGCCAATGATGCCGGAAGGAGTGCCTGTGAAGTGTGAAGTGCAAGTTGAGGTGTCCAAGTCTAGTGCACATAGTGCCAACTGAGTGCCCCATAGTGCCAAGTAGTGCCGACTGAGTGCCACTTTTTTCAAAGCCTTCTCGCTATGCCTACCCTGAGCCTAGATAGGCCTAGATATTGGTGTCGTACTCCTAGGTCTGAAGGTATGAGGAATCGATGGTGTATTATGAACAAAGTTTAGCAGCGCAAGGAGTGCTGTGCCGTATATCTATGAGTTATGTCTTTTGCTTAGCCTATGGTGAGGGAGCCCTGATCAATAGAATGCACTAATATTGATGCTACCCCGTATATGTTATGACAGGTATGAGAACTCGATTGGTGTAATTTTAGCTAAGTTACTAGAGGCATACGTTGTGTTTTCTTTGTACTCTTTTCTAGCCTGTCTTCCCTATGTCGTAGATGGGGCTGTGCGTACCTACATCATAGAATAGTGTGGGGCCTGATTGAATGAGTTGGTTGCTCGAGCATGTGAAGTTCTATGTTAGATAGATGGTATGGATGGTATGATATACGGATGCCAGTGGTGGCGTACATAACGGTGAGCCCGTGTTGGAATTTTGTCTCGTGCGTCCGCAAGCCCCGCGGTGCGGGGTGGGGTCGCTGTCGCTGGCGCAGACCCAAGAAGGGGCGCCGGTCCGGGTGCAAGAGGAGATGAACACTTGTTTTCGATGAAAAGCGCGCTCCATAATTGAAGCTCTCTCTCTCTTCTTATCTCTTCTATCGTCTCTCTCTCATCTTCTCTATATAGTGTTGTAGGTATATATTATATATAGGTTTCGTGGTAGTAATTGTGATTAGGAGTTATGTGGGTTGTCGTAGACGTGCTGGGTTATATAAGCAATATATATGGTCTCTCAGAGACGATATTTTGTTATGATTGGCGATACTGATGGTAGTACATATAAGTAATGTATTTATAGTGCTTGATTATATTCTAGTAGCATCTGAGGTGCTCTTGTGGCTAGTTTATAATCATATTGATATAGGTGCTGTGTATTTAGGTGATTAGTTGAGGAATTTAATATACTATATCAGTTTGTGTAGTTATACGTACCAGGGCTGTAGCTTGGTCGGTGTTAGAAATTGTTTGTCCTGCACTTCAACGGAGGAAATGTTGTGGCAGTGGTAAATAGAGATAAAAGGATAACAGAATGACAGAGAGATAATTACAGACGGCGTTGTGCAAGGAATACGTGGGTGTTGGTGTGATCTGATGGTTTTGGAGAGTATTATAGTTATGATGGTTATGTCGGTTGTGTAGGTGTAATAAGCTTGGTTCATTCGGACCCAGCTGTTTATAATGTTTTGCACACCTCCCAGTAAGTTTCATGCACCTGCTGAGACGATCTTTTTGCGCAAAATAAACCTGTAAAAAGTTATTTGAGAAGTACCGCCATGACGACCCGTTAAGGTTAAGTGAATTGGGCTGTATTTACTACCAGTATGATCGGGCTCGGCTACACCGTGGACTTGGGGAGAAGGATAAGTGTCCATCATTTGTGATGCAAAGAGACGAAAGGGGATTAGTTGAGCATTCTAGAAGACATAATGTCAAAGTTTAAATAGTAATGACAAATTGTTGTAGTTGTTCATCATTAGTAAAGTTTTGCTTTCTTTACCATAACAGTATATAAGTGTTTAACAAATGCGCTATACTCTTACTGGCATGGGAGACCACTTATAAACCTTTTTTTCAATAGCAATATTCACCTCTGGTTCTAATTTGTAATGCAGTGTGGTTTTTCTTTGAATTAACAAGAAAACTTTTCTTTGTCATGTCCAGTCCAAAAACTCTATCCGACTTCCGTCCATGACTAAGGGGGGCGCAAAATAGGTGGCGGGGGGGGCGCCCAAGCCTGACCTTGGGACGTTATGCCACTCGACTCGGTCGATGGTGTGGTAATTATAAGTTCTAGGATGACTCCTCGTTCCAGCCTTTCCGTTTCCCGTCCCGGTTTCCCTGCCTCGTCTCGCTTTCCGCCCCCGCGTTCCCGCTGACGCATGGCCGCCCGCAGGCGTAGTGATGCCTAAGGCTAGCCTAGCCTGGTGGCAATATTACCGGGTTGCGCGGAACAGAGATCAATAGTGGAGTGACTAAGATTCGTAAACTATTTCACAAGAATTTCGATTATTCAAATATTGAGTTAGTCGGACGTATGAGTCATTTCATTGTAGTGTGTCGTTATTTTCATGACTGGTAGACACATCTTTCTTAACTATTGTACGGATCTAGAACCTTGTATACTCATATACATGGATGTATTTATTAACACTTTATTTCATAGCTTCGGTGGATATCAACAGTGTAACTATCAGTCGCTACGCATCAAGAGACATTCTGTTGCAAATATATGCTGATGAGTTCCCGTTTCATGTGTTTACCTATCAATACTTAACAGACTTTTGTTATTACAAGAAATGACGTTTACGCTAGACCTTAAAGAGTAAAACAGTAAAATTGAGTCACCAATAAAGACTTAAATATTACAGTAGTATAGCGCTTTGTTTTGCCGTCTGTTATTCGCATTTACTGCTTTATTGCTTTAACTGCTTTACATCATATATTTAATAAAACATTATGTTTTTCTTTTATATTTTTATTTGTTCTTAATACCTTTTAATTTATAAATTTTTAAAGAAGATTGGTATGTAAGAAGAAAAATCCCAGAGATATTTAAAATATAAACACTTTTATGTTTTACTAATTTTACGAAATTTTATATAAAATCATATACTTTACAGACCCTTAAAGGCAGTATACAAGTAAATCAAGTAACAGCTGGATTTGGGGGACCGCGTCAAAAAAGGGATTCGTGAGGCTTGTTGTTTTTACTGCTTTACTGTTTTGACGGTGCTATTACTGCTTGTAACTGCTTTTCTGGCTTCACATCATATATTTTTAGCATATCTGTTTCTTTTATATTTTTTTTATTATTATTTTATTAGTATTCTTTATAAAAATTAGTTTTTATTATTATATCATACATTAATTTAATTATTAATTAGTATTTTTTATTTATATTATTATTTTTTATTATTTATATTATTATTTTAATTATTACTATTATGATTATTTATTTAGTATTATTATATTATTCATTATTATTATTATTATTATCTATTATTATATTATTATTATTTATTATTACTCTAATTATTATTATTGATTATTATTATTATTATTTATTATTATTATTATTATTATTACTTATTTTTATTATTATTTTTATTATTACTTATTTTTATTATTATTTTTATTATTTTATTTATATTAATTTATTATTATTATTATTATTATTATTATTATTATTATTATTATTAATTATTTTATTATTTAATTATTATTATTTTCTTTAATTTTTTATTTTTATTGATTTTTATTATTTTTTTATTATTATATTTATTTTTTTAATAATTTATTATGAATTAAACTATTATTATTATTATTATTATAAAATTAATTGTTATTATTATTATTATTATTATTATTATTATTATTATGTATTGATTATTATTATTTAATTATTATATATTTATTTAATTTTTATTAATTTTTATTAATTATTTTTTATGTTTTATTATTATTAATTATCAACCTCAGTATTTACAGTTCGTAGTCTAGTGATTTTAGTCATCTATTCGTAGCATTGACATCGCAACACGAAAAACACAGGGACACCACACACTTTACGAACCAGCACTACATCACTTTTTTCTTAACACTACGACATCGATAGGTACACGACATGGCGATCGCTCAATTCTGTGTGTCGACGCTTGGGTGCTGCTGTGTATCGGGTCGACCCACGGAATGTGCTTCGACACCGATGTGTTGTTGGCGTGCTTTGTTTGTTGTCGGTGTGTACGTTCTGGACACACATGACATCAGCACACACAGGGTGAGGATACTGACGACGACCATCACAACACACACCACATCCTAACAAGATAGAGAAGTATACAATGTACAGTAGCTATAAGATAAGATTCCGTTTTTGCAAGAATCATAACATCATAATTTATTAAAACATTTTTGTTTTAATTAAACACGTACATTTATGATTACCACTATCAACTTATAACTAAAATTATTTCAAGTTTCTGTAAACTTTGCTATCTGAAATCTTATCTTTGAACAACAGAGTTTATTATTATATTCATAACTGTTAATACTTTTTGTTTATAAATTTATAACTATCATTGCTTCTTAAAAATAATTTTCACTAAAAATATTATGAAATTGGGATGAAACACACAGATAACATGTAGCACACACACACACAGTCACACACAGATAAACCACATTCACAGCACACCCACACACAGCACACAACACCCAATGAACATTAAAAATATACACTGTTTAAACACATTCAAATAAGTTCTTTTGTATGAATACACATATAATTTATTAAAATACATTTTATGTTTGTAATTAATACACTACATTTATATTACTCGCAGCCAAAGCTTTTGTCATTTAGAATAGAAATAATTTCAAAGTTTCTTTACACTTCTATTTCTAAATCTGTCTATCTTTACGAAGAATTTATTTATATTACTATTAACTGTTAATGCACTTCTTGTTTTATAAAATTTATAGGAATCAAGTTTTAAATAATTTTTACTAAATTTTATGAAATTTTTATTAAAAACCCATATATGTTGTAGCGTACCCTAAAGGCAATAATCAGTAACAGTAAGCGCAAGACCCAGCAGCCCTTCTACAGACCACCTAGTCACGTTTGTTCTAGTTGACTTACTTGCTTTACATCATCTTTAGCCAATGTAAGGTAAAGTACTAGAATAGCAAAATAAGTTCTTTCTGTTAACATACATGTATTTTATATTAAATCATTTGATCTTATTTAAAAATACAATTTTCACTACATTTATATTATTCACGAGTCAATGTTACGCTAAAAATGTTTCAAAGTTCTTCTTAAATAATTTCGGATTTTTCCCTTTATATGATTATTATTAAATATCCATTACTTATTATTATTAGTTATTATATATTATTATTATTATTATTATTATTATTATTATTATTATTATTGATTATTATTATTATTATTATTATTATTATTATTATTATGATTATTATTATTATATTATTATTATTATATTCGTCATTATTTAAATTCTCATCATCTTATATTTTTCATTATTATTATGATTATTATTATTATGTATATTATTATTTTATTATTATTATTAATTATTATTTAATTATTATTATTAATTATTATTAATTTATTATTATTATATATTATTATTATTATTAATTATCCATTATTATTATTATCTTATATTATTCAACACTCTTTATGTTATCATTTTATTATTATTGAATATTCTTTATTATCATTGATTTATTATCTTTTATTATTCTTATTATTATTATTATTCTTATTTATTATTTATTATTATTATTATTATTATTATTAATTATTATGTATTATTATTTAGATGTATTATTATGTTATTAATGTATTATTTATTATTATATTAGTTATTATTAATTATTAATGATTATAGCTATGTACATTGACAATCCAAAACGA
>JABUQX010107740.1:15000-19775 GCA_015478945.1 Trachelipus rathkii
CAATTAAACCACAGTTCAATTTGTATAGATAAAATAACTCCTTGAGTGATTCTTCACTTACCAGGATTAGATCCCGGGCCCTCGCGAACGGTATGCCAAGCGTGTTACCACTTGACCAAACGATAAGCTAAAAAGATACGCGACTTAAACCTATGAAAGAGTGCTCTATTCAATAGGATATCCCGGTTCTGTTGGAGGATGTGGAGGGATTTGAAGCAATCTCCGCTTGCAATCTTGCCAAAGGTAACACGGGACCCATGTAAGGAGACCACTCCTAGATGCGACTTATTAAATTCTAAAATAATATTTTTAATTACTTGGAAATTAAAAATTAGTCTAAAATCTGTATTCTAAATAAAGAACTTGGTGAATCTTCACTTATCAGGATTAGATCGGTTTCTCGCGAGCGGTATGCCGAGCGTGTTACCACCCAACCACGACAAGCTAAAAAGATACGCGACTTAAACCTATGAAGAGTGCTCTATTCATAAGGAATAAGGACCGCCTATGTCAGGACAGATACCTCAGCCACGGTCCTTATTCCTATTGAATAGAGCACTCTTTCATAGGTTTAAGTCACGTATCTTTAGCTTGTCGTGGTTGAGTGGTAACGACGCTGCGGCATACCGTTTCGCTGGAGACCCGGGATCTAATCTGATAAGTGAAGAATTCACTCAAGGAGTTATGTTATCTATACAAATTGAACTGCGGTTAATTGCAGTATTTACATCTATAAAAATTATGCACTAAGCCGAAATCTGAGAAGAGGACTTCCTGTAACATGGGGCGCTGCTCGTTACCTTTTGACCCGAGTGCAAGCGGAGATGCGTTAAAATTTCTCCTGTCCTGACATAGGCGGTCCTTATTCCTAATGAATAAGGCACTCTTTCATAGGTTTAAGTCAAGTATCTTTTTAGCTTGTCGTGGTTGAGTGTAACACGCTCGGAATAACGCGTTCGCGAGACCCGGGATCTAATCCTGATAAGTGAAGATTCAGTGCAGTCAGTTATTTATCTATATATATATATATATATATATATATATATATATATATATTTATATATATAGTAGTATATATATACGCCTTATAGTATATAGTTATATATACCCTTTTGGTACTGTTTATCTATATATATATATTAGTACTAATATATATATGTATATATATATTTATATATATCTATCATATAGATATATATATTATATAATAATACGACTAAGTCTTATTAGTGAATCTATATACTATACTAATATACTATTATACATATATATATAAATATATATATAGTTAATATATTATATATATATATATATATATATATATATAATATATGATATCGTATTATATATATATATAATTAAATACTTGCAGTTAGTGCATTAATTACGTTTTCTTTGGGCGGGGAACCGTTTTCTTTTATTGTTATGCGTATGCATAACTTCTTAATTTTTACATAATATTTCACAGCTCCTTTTTATTTTTTATTTATAATTCCTAAATTTTTATTACTATTGTTTACTTATTCTCTATTTCCTTAATTAAATATTTCTTGTTAAAAAATATTATCTTATATATATACTATTTATTTATATTTATTATTTATAATCATAATATCTTCAAAAATAAATTTATACCTCTAAATTCACTAATATGATATCCGCCAACTGCTTTGGGCACGGGTTAGTTGTCCTATTTTTTAAATGTGTTAAACAGCGTTATTTAAGTAGGTCGGCTATTTGCCCTTTTTAACTTTTCAATTTTGGCATAATCTTATATATTTTATTAATGTACATATAATATGAATTTGAGCAACTTTAGCAAAAAAATTAGTGAATAATTATCGTAACAATTATGAAATTTGCAAAAATAGTAGTTTTCTAAAAATGTCAACTCGTGCCAGCAAGAGTAGCCCACACGCGGCCAGTGCAGGAGTCGGCTCTGATGATGACTATATAGCTGGATCAATGTAGTTTTCATATATATAGTCATATATTTATATATAAATATATATAGTATATATATAATACCCTAATATATATATATAATATTATATAAAAAGCAGTAAAAAAATTTAATTTATATTAAATATAAAAATTATTAAATATTTAAAAAAAAATATTATTTAATATATATGAGCAGAGGAGCAGAGAAGTATGAGAAGGTTTAGGCCTATTTACGCCTTATATAAATTCAATCCTAGTAAAACTAACTTTTTACGACAACGTAACTATGTCCATATAGTTACGGAAAAGGCCTACGGCATATCATAATATCATATATATTAGTTATATATAATATTGTTGTATACATACTATATATATTATATATTATTATATATATATCATATATATATATATATATTTATATATATACACCGCCGGTTGCGCGATTCACTATAGCATATAATGTTCCCCGTGTGAGACACCGGGCAGGACTCCAAGTAGAAATTATCTAGGCTGCATGAGCTGCCACTCGTAGGACGTCATGACGATGAATCCGATGGAGTTATCAGCTGAGTCAGTATTGTATCTAGCACGTGTGGGAGTAGTGTATCACTGAAACTACTTTTAGAATCGACTAATATAATATATAATATAATAATATATATATAGTGATCAGCTAGTATGAGGGCGCGATTTAAAGTCACGTAAGGTTGTATGTAACTACCGGATAGTATATTAATAGTAGTGTGGGTATATATATATATACGCGTATTAATAATAGTATATGATATATATATCAACGACGTGGCATGGGCCAATAGGGGCGTGCGAGGCCGAGCGCGGGGAAGAGAGAAGTGGGGACGTTAGTTTTCCACTGACCCGCCGTAAGGAGGGAAGGGAGGGGAGGAAATCCCCGCGACACCCAAATACCAAACTAGCCCGGGCGCGTTCCGGAGACCCTCTCCCATGAGGGGGGAAATAGTCTACCCTGTCGTTTCCCCGGAAGGGCCGAGAGACCACCGACCCTGCCATGGACTAGCTCAACTAGCCTTGGGGTACGCATTAGTTTAGAAAACATTTTATTTTTTTAAAATTAATGTGTACCCCAAGGGGTAGACCGCCCCGATGGAAGGAGTCGGGTCTGCTCGCCGTGCTATGTTGCAGTGTCTTAGGAGACGACGGTAGGTGCTTTCTGTGCAGCGCGGAATCTATTAGTAGGATTCAGGTGGTATAGATGAGCGGAAAGGAACGAAAGGATCGAGCCTTAGAGTGTGGCAGATGATAGCGCGGTTAATGTGGTGATATACATGGCAGATGTTATGGGAGATTAAGTGATATTACGTCGCGAGCGTATGTATGCAGAAGATGTCCACAGAGCCAAGGCACAAAGTAAGAAGCTTGCGGTATAATCTTATGTGGCGTGCGGTATGACTGGCGAGCGATAGATGACGGATTGCGTACAGTGGTCGTCGGCTACTTAATGTTACAGCTATATTTAATCTTCATTGCGCTGCCAGTGCAAGGCGATGTGCGATGTACGGTCACCCGGCATTAGAGTAATAGACGCAGTGACCATATGGCTGACCTGGAACGGGAACGAGATTCTCCTGTAGCGCCCAACGCCTCGGCCCGAAATTGAAAAAATATATTACTATATGTAGTCATGTCATCATTTTAGTTTCATAACTTAAACATGTTCAAGAGAATTTCTTTTTCAAATCATTAGTGAATCATTTCATTTTTATTTATATTTTTCAAATAAACATTTTTATTAAAAAAGCATTCTTCGCTTGAACCTAAACGTAACTCATTAAAGACCTGATTATTTAACACATATAATTTATTTAACATTATTTTTTACTTAGATATCTTTTTTTGCATAGTAGTAAGATTTGCGATTTAATATTTTTAAATTAATATTTTTAAAAATTTGTTATGTTAAAGAAGAGAAAAACTTCAGAGTGTCCTGAATATATATAGCGATTTTATTTTTACTACAATTGTAAGAAATTGTTACTTTAAAAAAGCCTGAAGTGAGTTAAAGCAGTAAAACGAATGAGTTAAAGCAGTAAAGCAGATGAAAACAAAAGCATATAATCCTCTTGCCATAGGGTTTGGTTAGTGTAACACCATGTACCCTAGATGGTTTTACTTGGCTTTAGCCGGCTTTAATTCTGCTTTAGTCCTGCTTTATTTTCTGCTTTAGGCTTGTTGCTTATGCACTTTCTGCGTTAACTGAGTTTTACAACACTTCTGAGGGCTTTACTTCGTTTATAACTCATGATATTATCATAACTCCACTAATGACGTTTTTATTCTTGTTTTAGATACTGTGTTTATTTATTTTCTATATCTGATATATAAACATTTTATTTTACTACAGATGTACGAAATTTTATTAAGAAACATGTGAGTTATAAGCAGTAAAACATCGAGTTAAAGCAGTAAAGCAGGTATGGAATCAGATGAAAGCCATCTAATCCCCTACTGTGTGTTAGGTTAACACCTCTATTGTTTTAACTGGCTTTGAGGCTAGCTCTTAACTTTCTGTCTATTAGCTCTGCTGTTAACTTTCTTGCTTTACTGTTGTTTAGTACGTTTCTGCGCTATTACTGGTTTTAACTATTTCCCGTCTTTAGCTGGGTTGTGTAACCTTCGATAGCTATTGTTGAATTAACTTATGTGCTTTTTTTATGTATATATACTGTTGTTTATGTTATTATTGATTTTATGTATATTATTTTAATATAAATTTTTTGTATTCAGTTTTTATTATTATTTTATATTTTTTATTTTTTATTATTTCTATTTTTTAGTTTTTATTATTAAAG
>JABUQX010107741.1:0-12500 GCA_015478945.1 Trachelipus rathkii
AGGAAATATACCTACGTACATGCACTAAAAAGACGTATCCGCCGATGTTTCAAGATGAGATGTTTGGATGAATGCTATAAGCGTAAAATATAGGCGTAAATATGTCAAGGTCAGCGGTAGAAGCCACCAAGAAGATTGTCATAAAGAAAAAGACTATGGAAAAGTCCTTAAAAGAAAAAATGTATTGATGTATTTGCTATTTAATTACTAATGGGGGATGTATGACTGTACTGTATATACTGTATATAGTTAAATGTTTTTTCATGAAAAATGCTCATTATACGACCAGAACTCGCACATGCAACGATGCATTTCCTTCATCCTTCTAGTCCTGATTGCTGGTAAGAGTGAATTGGATCTCTTCTCCATGAACCCTACACAGATTAGCGTTAGCGATTCCAACTTTATCAGTATTATCCTCTGCATTCAATTACCAATACAGATGTTCCTCCAGAGTTCAATATTCCAGGTATTTCTGATCAATACCTAGACCCCTGCTAATGTGTTTTTTATATTAAAACGAAATTCACAAACACTGAATGGTACAGATGCTTCCTTCGGGTGATGACCATATAGTAAATACACCGAATCAAATTTCCTGTATACATGTTTTACCCAGGTTGAAGTATATCTTAACGGAACTTCACTAGGGGCGCGCGGCCTAATTTATCGCTTACTAGAAGCTATATAGAAGCAGTTTGTTAGAGATTAGTCATACAGTTGGTTACGAGCGGCTAACAGTCTCATCTCCAATCAATGTGGTTTTTTATTAGATTTTCACACGATGAAGCTCTTGCACATCCATAGTCAGTAAACCACGCAGCTAAAGCTCATAACAATAATAGCTTATGAATTTCTACGCGTCGATTAAATGCGCATATCTTCTCACTCAAGTAAAGACTCATTTCACTACCACGCCCCATCTGTCAGATTTTACTTATTGAGAGTCTATTTTAGATCACGTTCAAATCCTAAAATTTGCTCATTAAATATAAAAAAGTAAGACCTATGCTTGCTGACGCTGTATGTTCTCAGAACCTGTTTTCAAACTCGTTGAGGCTTATTGTGCTCCGCTATGTTCAGAAAAGTAACTTAAATTCCCCCCAGCTTCCATTTGGAAATTGAAAATTCCCTTATTGAATACTACAGCAAAGTACCCTATAAAGAGAGTTGAAAAACAAATATTCTAATTTCACTTTCAAGGATAATGAAGTATCAATATCCCTAACATTGGGAACGGAAATTTACCACAGAAAGTAATATTAGGGATTTGTGAAACATGACGCCTACTCTGGGAATTATAAAAAAATCAACCTATAAATTCACACCTTTCGGGCTTAGAGGTATCAGTTTATACAGTGAATGGACTTCCTCACGGACGTGATAATGAAATGTTATACAACGGAGACCTTTCTCTCTGTACTCGTCCTTTTTACGACTTAATAGCATACTGTAATCAATGTATGATAGTGGGACAGGCTTAATCTTGAGAATACGCAAAGCATAGTAATTTATATGCCTATGATCTCAACAGCTGACTTTCAGCTTGTAACGCCTATCATTTAAACATTTGAGAAAGGGTACTAGGACTAAGTCTCTATTTTGGATCAATCTACAAACACCCATCACTGTAGTGGTCTATCTTTGAGCATGCCCTCAAACTCCATTGAAATTGACAGATACGCAACCGTACTTTTGAATTATTAAAGATGGATGAAGAGGAATAAAATCGGTGGTTAAAAATGAACCTCGCTTTTTAGGAGTGTTCGCTATTAACGAAATAAACTCTGAAAAGTTGGAGAAGGATACCTTCTTCATATTCAATACATTGCCTCGTCACATCACCTCAACAGACATTGGATTTCCGTTTATAGGGCAAAAACGATGCTGGTTACCTAATTGATTTCTTTGAACTTAAAATTATATTGAATAGATCATTATATCACGCCGTTCATTTTTAAAACTATAATAATGTAGTTGTGTAAAAAACTATTCTTAAGCCCCTGTTCACCTTATATTCTAATTTGTGTGGAGTCTATCTGTATTTATTTCATTATGTGCTTTTTAACTAATGTATGTTTTAATAAAAAACTGTGTAAATATAGTTTGATGCTAAAAATTTGTTAATGTCAAAGGGGGTGATTTTATAGTTTCTAATTATGTAATAAATGCTTTAAAATGAAAAAAATGCGATTTTACTACCCCTAAAACTAGTATATATAAACATTTTATTAAAATAAAATGTTTATATATCAGACACTGCGTGTGTTTTTCTTACATTACAATTTTTAAATAATAATAAAATAATAAAATAATAATAATAAAAATAATAATAAATAAAAAGTATTAAAACAAAAATAAAAAACATAAAAGAAAACATAATGTTAATAAATATATGAGTTAAAACAGTAAAGCAGTATGTAGAGAGTTAAAGGCGTAAAACATATGAGTTAAAGGCAGTAAAATATATGTTTTAAAGCAGTAAAGCAGTAAAACAAAAGCATACTAATCCCTTTGGTGCTAGGTAACACCTCTATTGATTTACTGATTTACTGCTTTAAGGTATGTAATGTATATGAGTTAAAGCAGTAAAGCAGAGAGTTAAAGCAGTAAAGCAGATAGTTAAAGCAGTAAAGCAGTGAGTTAAAGCTGTAAAACATGAGTTAAAGCAGTAAAACAGTAAAACAAAAGCATACTAATCCCTTTGGTGTTAGGTAATAACACCTCTATTGATTTACTGATTACTGCTTTTAGGGTAGTAAAGTATATGTTTTTTAATAAAATTTCGTAGCACAATTGTAGTAAATAATGAATGACTCATAGTATGTTTGAAAAGAAATTCTTTGAATAGTTTACATTGATATCATATTTTTTGTTCACGCGGAAATATTGCGCCTGCGGGCGCACGCGGCGGGCGGGGAATATTGCGCCTGCGGGCGCACGCGGCGGGCGGTTTCGTGACGGTGTTCACCTGCGGACGCGGACTCTGAAACGTTTGCCTTCACTGTCTCAAATGTGTAACTCTTTAGATATATATTCTGTCATGCTAAAGTGTTTAGAAAAAGAACCTAACTTCATACGTAAGGAAGCATCCTAGGCAACTTGTAATATACATCAATCGATTCCTCATACCTTATAACCTAGGGGTAGACACCCATATTGTACATGTGTGTATAAGTGTAAATGTAAGTGTCTATGGGAAAATGTAAGTGTCATAGTGAATGTGTTGTATAAAGTGTCATAGTGAATGGTTGTATAAGTGGTAAGTGTGGTGTTTGTGTGGTGTGCTGTGTTGTGTAGGTGTTCACCGTTAGATAGATCCATACACTACCGTTAAAGTTAGGAACGAAATATGTCGACGGGTGGGCGACGATTAAAGCCATCAAGTTAGCTTGGGTCAAAATTGACCCATGGTATCTGGCAAGGTCAAGGCCGAAATATCATGGTCAAACAAGGTAAAGACATCAAAAAAGGGCTAAAGCACCTAAAAGGGTGGCCAAAAATTAGGGTGGGCCAAAATTGACCCATGGAAGACCAAAGGTTGGTCGAAAAATTAGGGTGGGGTACGTACAACGGTTGCTTGCGCAACAGTTGGCGCAACCCTTTTTCGAAGGGTTGCAAAAAATTAGGGTTGCCGAAAAATTAGGGTTGCCGAAAAAATTAGGGTTGCCAAAAAATTAAGGGTGGCCAAAAATACAGTGGTGGGCCAAAATTGACCAATGGAAGATCAAAGGGTTGGTCGAAAAAGGGTCAAGGCCAAAAAGGTGGAAGGCAAAAAAAAGGTCAAGGTCAGGTAAAAAATTCGAGCTCAAAAAAGGTCGCGGTAAAAAAAAAGGTCAAAAAGGTCAAGGCATGTACGGTGTCCAATATCTCCCCTTACTACTTATATATATATATATATATAGTATATAGTATATATATAATATATATATATATATAATATATATATATATATATATATATATATATATATATATATATATATATGCATATATATATTATATATATAATATATAATATATATATAGTAATATTATTATTATATATATAATATATATATATAATACGTATATATATATATATATATAATATATAGTAGTATATATATTTTATATATGTATATATAGTAATATTATATATATATAATATATATATATATATATACTATATATAAGTATACTATATATATATATATATATTATATATATCATATATATATATATCTAATAATATATTATTATATATACTAATATATATATATATATATATAAATATATATATATTTATATATATATATATATATATATATATATATATATATATATATATTATATAATATTATATATATATATATATATATATATATATACACCGTATACATATACTATATATATATATATATATTATATATATATATAGTATCATATATATATATATCATATATATATATATATATAATATATATATATATATATATATATCGTGTATATATATATATAATATATATATATATACATATTATATATGATAGTAATAACTACTAATTTATAAAAAGTAATTATTGTTATAATTTTAACTTTTAATACGAATTATATACTATATATATATATATATATATATTTATATTATATATATATATATATAGTATATTCGTATATTATATATATAATATATATATTATATATAACGTATATAATTATATAGTATATATATACTATATTAATACTATATATATATATATATGATATATTATATACTATTATATATATAATTATATATATATATTATATATATATATATATACTATATATAGTATATATATATATATATTATAATATATATTATATATATATATATAATATATATAAAATATATACTATATATATATACTATATAAGTATATATAATTGTATATTATATATAATATATCATATATATTATAATAGTATCATATATATATATAATATATAATATATAATATATTATATATATAGCGTATATATATATATATCTATATATATATATATATATAGATTTAAAAAAAATAAAAATAAAAATTAAGAAATAAAAGATAAAAATAATTTTGAGTTTTCTCTTTAAAAAGAAAGCGAGCAAATTTTTTTGAAAAATAAATGTATTATGTGTGAGTTCGTGTGTGCGTGTGTGTGTGTGTGCTTATTTAAGTGTGTATGTGATAATATAGATTGAATATTGCATACCAGGTTCTATTCTGTGTTTACTTGAACATGGAAAAGGAAAGTAAATAGATATAAAACAGAATTTGTTTAATAATAATAATAATAATAATAATAATAATAATAATAATAATAATAATAATAATAATAATAATAATAATAATAATAATAATAATAATAATAATAATAATAATAATAATAATAATAATAATAATAATAATAATAATATCAAAAAGGAGGTATTTGGATCCTAAAATCTTACAAGTTCCGGCACTGTGAAATCCTTCAAGCCTTAAGTAGGTAAAGACAATGTGTGACTTAAACCGAGAAGATTTTGGGTTGTTAAGACAATAAATATATTGGTAGGACATAAAGGAAAGGTAATAGGGTCTAAAACGGTAAGGACTATGAGAAGGCTTAGAGTCCAAGGTATTGCCTGTTTTAAATTAGAGGGGTGGTGCTAAAGTGTAAAGGAAAACATATTGAGTGTCAAATCGGAGAGATTGTTAGGAATGTATAAAGCGAAAGGTTGTGAGACGTTAAAATTAATAAGGTTATAAGGAAGGTATAAAAAGCAAGGTATTGGGTTTCTAAAACGGAAAGGGCGTTGGGAAGGCACATAGGGAAAGAAGATTCTGAATCGTTGAAGTTTATAATGTTATTGGAAGGCATAAAGAGAAATGTATTGTGCCGCTAAAACAGAAATTGAAAAGGCACTTGAAGGTATTGGATAGTTTAAAAAAAGTAAAGAATTGTGTCGTTGAACCGAAAGGAATGTGAACATAAGACTGAAAAGGTAGTGGGTGATTGAAAGGTGATGAATGGATCTCTGAAACAGGAAAGATATGGGGATATGAAACTGGAAATATTTTGTGATGTTAAAAAGGATACAGTGTTGTATGTCATTGAAATGGTGAAGGTATAGAACATGCAACTGTAAAGGTATTATGTGGCAGAAGCGGAAAAAGTATGGTAACATGAAATGAAAAGATACTGGTAGGCTAAAAAAGGATTAGCCAAGGGTAGCTGAAACAGAAAAGATATTCGAAAATGAAACGGAAAAGGTGTTGGTAGGTTAAAAAAGGATGAGGTACGGCGGTTTTGAAAGGCAGAAACTTGGGCTTTAAAAGAAGGAAGCTTATGCTCTAAAAGAGGAGGTTTTAACTTCTGGTCCGTACAAAGGAAAAGGTCTCGAACCTTCCCAGTCCCTAAAAGTACAAGGTTTCGGAACTTCCACCTTAAAGAAGAAGGTTTAAAGCATCCTGATTCTTTAAATGAAGACGGTATCGTGTCTGTCGGCCTTTAGGACGGAGAAGGCTTAGGACCGTGAAACAAAAAATCATTTCGGGGCCTTCCACACACTTCAAATTTTGATTCATCAAACCTCAAGTATCCCTCAGGAAAGAGCAAGGATCAATTGATTTTAAATAAAACAACATGTCATTTCCATACTCTTATACTTTGGAAGCAAAAATCTTAAAAATTGAAGGTTGAAACCATCGAAACTGGACCCGTCGTAACCCAAAACTCCTAATTTGACATATCAAGTCTCAAAGACAATTTTTTTTTGTTTCAACTTCGCATTCGTAAATCTAATCAAATTTCCATAATTTAAAAATACTCTCCGGCTAGAGTGTGACCTTCGATCTCTAGGTTGCCAGATTTAGTGAAAAAGTGCAAAAAAATAGGGTTGTTTACCATGCTTGATACCTTAATCGGCCATACATTTTGGGTTTTTCTCATACCCAGAGCGAAGGAAAAATGCGACTACCAACACCAAAAAATGCCTCCCAAAACTGACTCTGAACACTTAATCAGGATTCTATGACAATAAAAATACCCTTCGGTTTAAAGCAAGAAGTTAAATCTGGCAGCTGTCATCAGTGCACCCTTTACTAGTGATTTCCAACATGTGAATTTGAAGGCAAGAATCCAAGTGCTTAAATGATTAGTGTAGAGATGAATTTGGAGTTGCGGTTTTTTGTGTTTCTCTGTGTGTACATATATGTGAGTGTTCATTTGTTTGTGCTTGCCAACCAGGAACATATTAATGAATAGCTATTAATTTCATTCTTATCAAACGTCACGAATTTCATAAAACTAAAATTTTAAAACAAAAGAAAAAGAAATACATTTTTCAGACATATTCATTGGAAGTTTTTCTTTCTTTTTTTTTTTTTTTTTTTTTTTTTTTTTTTTTTTTTTTTTTTTTTTTTTATTTACTTTGAAAATTGAAAACGGAGGAAAACTGAAAGGCATTTTGCGAAATGACGCTGCGAATTCGTCATTTGAGCGTGAAGAGCGATCGTCAGGTGACACCGCCGTCTTTTGGTTATTCTTTTTTTAATTAATTAAAGAGCGTTTTCGCGCTTTGGTCTAAATGCAATTTTTCGGTCAGTCTTCTATTATATAATTCTTTTTTTTACTCGATTTTACATAACTTCCGTATTCCCAGCTTACATGAAAGCCCTCAGAGCAGATAGGTATATTAGTATATATAAATATATAGCAGCATATATTAGTTGGGTTATTGGTTATATTATTATTATATATACATATATATATTATTATTATTATATTATTATTATTGGTATATATTATATATATAAATAGTTATTTATATATATATAAGTTATTACAGGTTACATAGTTTATATATTATTGGAGCATATATATATATATATATATATATATATATATATATATATATATATCAGATCCTTCCATGCCAATCGATTGAACGTCATCTGTTTAACACAACAAGGTATTAACTGATACTACATCAGCAAAATCCTTTTTGTTTTAAAATTTAAGTGTAGTGAAATTTTTCTTGAATGAACAATCCCTAGAAATCTTTGAGAATGCGCAGAGTAGATGACAGATGAATTCTCTTGGCCATAGATAGATCGTACATTCAATTTCCTCATCAATGTAACAAATTTCATTAATTTTTATTTAGCTCTGTTCTTGAATTTTTCATCACTGGGAAGTTGCTTTCTGGGAATTACTTTTAAATTCAGATTATTGAAACTTATGCCTTTAATGTTCCACCCTAGAAAGGCATTAAATTTACTTTTTGGCTTGCCAATAAACTTCAAAATTCAACATTGTTTCTGGGTCCATTTCTTCCCGTCCTTTTGAACATTTCTTTCTTTCTCTCCTTCCTATTTGTTTTTCTTCACTCCTCAACAGATGTCGTAGTTTTCGCTAAATCTTAGTTTTTTCTCAAATCTTTCTTCTCTTCTCCAACTTCATATTTTATGTATGGTACCATGCTCCCTGGTAAAGAAATTATTATTTTTTTTTTAGTTTAATGCTGATTCGATCCCTTAACTAATACCTAAGAAAATTGACTGATAAAGATTTCCAATACTTTTAAAAAATTCTGCTTCCTAGATTGCATCCTTATTTGGAAAACTTTCAATTTCTATCTATTAAAGCATATTTTTTGTTCTGATCATTTATCCTTTTCCAAAAAAGGGAGATTCCTGCTCACCTCGTAACTATACATGCATCCCATACTTCTTTATATTCATCCGATTTCCTCTCCGTCCCTCCTTTAATCAACTCATAGTTAATAATTTCCATTATCTGAGATTATATTAGGGAAAAAGGGTTATTTTCGTTTTTCTTGAAGATGTTGCTTCACAGAAATATATACTGTTTGTAAGAGGAAGAGATTGTCGAAAAAAATATTTTTGGCAACATTGGGATATATTTTATGCTCCGAATGTGGCTCATTGGGTTATCTCATGTGACGCATCGAGAACTTTTAAAAATAAATAAAAATATTAGATTTTCTGGAAATTTCAAGAATATGAGAAGTAGGCAGTTGGATATTTATCAAAAAATAAAATAAATATTCTTTTTTTATATAAAAATTTAGCTTAAATCAACATAAACAATGAATTATTATTAAAATATTACCTGTGTTTCCAATGTTTTATCAAAAGGTTGAACAAATTCCACTTGTTTGTCAAGTTGCGTTATCCTAAAAATCATTTCAACACACGCGTTTTAGGAAAAATATTTAGCAAAATTGTTTTTGCAGCATCGAAACATTTCTTAAAGTAATTGCCCCCATGATATAAGAAAGGTTGGCCATCCTTGATTCAGGGCAACACAATACAGTAGACTAATACCAAAAATTTTATATAGAATATATAATATCTTTGACTAATAAATACCCTGTTCAGACGACACGAAATCTCTACAACTTCTACCCATACCAAAAAACGCTTGAATTCCTGAAAAATGCATGAATTTAAGGAAAAAAAGCGACAATTTAGCACATTCGCCTTAAGTGCCGAATGTCGCCTTTTCGTTTCCTGCGGGAAGTTTCATCCTATACAACTGAGTGAGTTGAACTCTAATAAACCGTTCACGGTTATGGTAACAATTTGAATCCACACTCGATGTCTCTAACAATATTGCTTAGACTTCTACGTGTGAGTATATAAGTTCGAAATCAACTGTTGAGGCAATTGGGAAATGGCATCAGTAGTAAGGGGTGGATCACCAGCAACAAAAATGTTGCAAACCAGATGTTGCAAACCGGATGTTGCAAAGCACATTACATAACATCTTATTTTTTGAAAGTTTTGATTACGTCAAAGTAGTGGGTTAGCTGTTTTTGAGGTCGGTAAGAACGGAATTTAAGTCTGGAATAGACCATTTTCAGGCTTCTAAATGCTTGTTTTTTGGGAGGTTTTAACCCAAAAGCGGGGTTTTTTGGCACCTTAAGAGGGGGTTTTAAAAAGGATCGGTTAGAATCATTTTAGATGGTGCCAATAGAATCCTTGAGGTCATGTACCCCTAAAATGGTTTATAAATCGACTTTCTAGGTGCTCTGGTTGATTTATTATGTTGCAAAACATATTCGGAAAAAAATAATTTACTTTAATTAACATTCATTAACGGTAGTAAGGGGGCCGCAAAATGAGAAAGCTAGTAATGTATAATATATATATATATATATATATATATATATATAATATTATATATATATCTTATATTTATATCTCATATATTTTTTTATATATATATATATATATTATATATATGCTTAAGTCGGCTTAAGCCGACTTAATCCTTTTAAACCAGCTTTAGCTGGCTTAATCCCCTACTAATCCCGAAGGGATTAACTTAGGAAAGAGCTTGGGGTATATTTTTAGGGTTAATCGATTAATCCCGATTAATCCTTTCGGAGCGTGCGGTACGGAGTACCGACACGTGACCCGATACCACTTATACACACATATCACACAAACACACATCCACCCATATGCACACATACATAGACACATAAACACACACACACACACATACCGATTAATCGATTAATCGATTAATCCTTTCGGAACGTACGGCACAGAGTGCCGTTTACGCAACCCGATGGCACTTATACACACATGTCACACATACACACACATCCATATACACACATACACACATACATACGCATACACACATATACAGATTAATCAATTATTCGAATAGGAGCGTACGGCAACGAGTGTCGATACGTGACATGATGCCACCCATACACACACACACACACCACACACACACACACACACACACCACACACCACACACACCACACATATTTATATATATCTATATATATATATAATATATATACTATATAATATATAATATATATTAATATATATATATATATATATATATATATATATTATATAATATATATATATATTATATTATATATATAATATATAATTATATATATAATATATATATATATATATATATATATATATATATATATATATATATATATAAACCCTTATATCTTCTCAGACGCAAACACATACACACACACATACATACACACACATACACACATTTACTTAAAATGAGTCATGAGACTAAGGATTGGGATACGGAGGAGCGTTCGGGGCGGAGCCCCAAACGCGACGTCACATTGATGAGTAGAAGAAATATTGGTCGTGTAGTAAACACTCCAAAAACAACGAAAAGGACTTAGAATGCTGAAATTTGATGTTATAACGTAATTCAACAGAAATGGAGCTTGAGCTGGAGCTAAGGTAGGATCCAGTTTGGAATTCTGGCTCCGGTTGCCTATTAGGCTAATTAAGGTGAGGTTGGTGCCAGTTTGGAATTCTGGCTCCGGTTGTTTACACCTAGGTTTTCAAAGGTGTAGAACGGGTTTCAGAAGTTCAAAATTAGTTTGAGGGTCCCCTTGATGGTGACTTTGGAGGAGAAAAGAAGAAGGAGGAAGGAGGAAGGAGGAAGGAGGAAGGAGCATCATATGACGGAGCACATGAGTTAGAAGGAAATGATGATGAGGAAGAAAAAACTTAATGAATCTCTATCTCTCTCTCTCTCTCTCTCTCTCTCTCTCTCTCTCTCTCTCTCTCTCTCTTCTCCCTCATCTCTTCTCTCTCTCTCTCCTCTCTCTCTCTCTCTCTCTCTCTCCTCTCTCTCTCTCTCTCTCTGCTTGTTCCCGTTCCCCTATAATATTAAAAATACATTTTGTTCCCATACTTTGGTATAATTTTCAAGCCATTCGTAATTACTAATTTTTACGCCATTTGAAGTTATCCCCATGATAATAAGTAAAAGTTCGTTATCAGAGGACTCACTCTTCTAATAACCACTGTGAAAAAAGCAATAATATCCTCAACAATGACAGTCAAGAAAACAAAATGATAAAAGTGGGGATATTGGGAAAAATTAACAAAAAATTCGGTTTCAGAGAGAGCAACGACTTGCATTACATAGCTACGATTTTGGACCCTAAAAAAAAAATAAAAATCTAATTTTTTCGATTCTCATTTTTTTTACGGAGAGGGTTAAAGTCAGCATCTGTCGAAAATGCGAAGAAATTCTAAAATACAAATATGAAATCGTTCAAGACACACTAAGAACAGCAAACGCAGTTTCCTAACATTCCACAATCACCATGATCAGCTGTTTGAGCGGCCCCAAAAAATCGTCGATCAGCAAGGTAAAGAGAATCGCATTTTCTCTGACAAAGACACTTTTTGTATGATGGAGGATTAATGAGGAGACGTATCCTGATCTTTCACTGTTAACATGGACTTTTCGTGCTTGTCCGCAATAAAGTGTTGCCGCCAGTGAACATCTCTTTAGTAGTGCTGATATGATCAATGGTATAATACGCAGTAGAATAAATGTTCAGAGCTGAAAAATAATTAATTTTGAGGTATGGCCAATTTCAACAGTTTTTTAAATTTCACTATTGATTTAATGCTAATCAACTGGTACAGTAGCTCTATTAAATTACTTGAAGTGAATT
>JABUQX010107741.1:17500-25984 GCA_015478945.1 Trachelipus rathkii
TTTCACAAAAAAAAAATAAGAGAATTTTATCATAACTGCAAAATTTGAAGAATATCGTTCATTTCTATAATAATAACTCGTGCTAAGCACTAGTAGCACGAGTGTAGGAGTCGCCTCTGATATATATATATATATAACGTATAATTTACACTTTAATATATTTAA
The DNA here is from genome assembly GCA_015478945.1 of Trachelipus rathkii. Taxonomy (NCBI): domain Eukaryota; kingdom Metazoa; phylum Arthropoda; class Malacostraca; order Isopoda; family Trachelipodidae; genus Trachelipus; species Trachelipus rathkii. Next base: position 17,666 of record JABUQX010107741.1, read on the forward strand.
TAATATATATATATTTATTTATAATAATTTATATATATATATAATAATATTTGAAATTAATAATTCTCATCGGTTCACGAAGCCGCCAAACTGATATATATATATATATATATATAATATTATATATATATATATATATATATATAATAATAATATATATATTATATATATATTATATATATATATATATATAATAGATAAAGTCTCTAATGATAAAGATAAATCAAATAATGGTGATAAAGCAGCTGATGACTCGGAGGCAGTAGTTGGTAGACCTAAACGTCAAGCAGCCCTAAAGTGTGACAAGCTCATTAAGTCCAAACTAGACTCATTAATATAGTCATTGTAGCCCAAGGCTACAATCTCTCTCTGGGGAGATTGTTAAAATTATAATTAAAAATTTCATATTTATTGTTAAAATATTAATTTATTTATTAACTTTATTATTTTTAAAATAATTATACTTAAATTTTAGTAGAAACGTTATTCAATTGTTTCCCTGTAATATTTAACCAATTGAGCAAGGCGCATATGTATCGCGCATTCCTCCTTTCTTGATCATATATTATAAAAAAAAAAGAAAAACAAGGCTGATAAGGTTAGTACTTGTGACCATCGTTCAAAAAAGTTGTATTTGTTTATATGCAACTTCTAAATTGTTAAACATATAAAAGTGCAAGTTCTACTTAAATTAGACTATAATACTATAATCCTAACCTAGTTTATGTTGGGAAATATTTATGAAATACTTTTCTCTAATTGAAATTCCTTAAGTTAAAAATAAAGAACAGTGCAATATCGTTCTGAAAGTCAAATTAATTTTTGAAACTACCATCATTAATTGCTCCTATCTTGTGATTCAATGCAAAGGATCTCTGTAATTATGATTTATTATTTCGAGGTAGAGCCTGGCCAGGAACTGTTTTGGGTAATAAATTGGTAGGTCCTATGCATATTAAAGTTGCCGTAATTATTTATAAGGTAAGACACTTTTATATTTCTTTATTAGTGTTAATCAGTTTATTATTTTAAATATTCTTTCCAAGAAGTATATGTTCAATTTTGTTGAGTTTGGTATTATTTATAACTTAGCAAAGTTAACATATATTTTTTATTTCAAAAATTAATTTTCAACTCAGAAAAAGTTTCTATTTTCGTATCGAGAATTGCATCACGTATTGTTCTTTGAAAGATCGATATTTTCAATATCGATAGTGGAGCGATATTGCCCTGTTCAATACTTGTATCGAGTATGTATCGATATATCGATTACATATCGATATTATAAATTATTCACGAAGGCTGAATTTAAATTTAAGTGTGAATTTTGTTAAATTGAAATGTATTTTAAGCATTTCTAGTGTAAATATATTATAAAAAGTGATAGTGTTAGTAATTGGTGATAGGATAGTTTATAATAATCATATATTAAAGCAAATTTATGCTAAAATTAGAAATTAAGTTTGTTTACAAGCAGTACATGCGTGCGAATAGGCTATAGCTATTGAAAATTATAAAGCTGCCTATTTAATGAATTTGGATTTCATTTATTGGTTAAGAAAATTATTAATATTAAGGTATAGTAATTAAATTATGCTACAAATAGTAAATTTTATTATAGGCTAAGTTGATATACCTAATCAAAATTATGGGCCTAACTGATGAAGAAGCTCAAGCCTTAAGCTCTTGTAAAGCTTCTGTTAAAGCTTTGATAAGAAAAAGAGCTATTTCTAAAGCAAAAATTACTAATAATTTAAAAAAGTTAACTGCTTTTGGTAATGAAAATAAATTAACAGAGCCTCTATTTAGAGCTGTAAATACTGATATTGAGAAAGAAGTCTATTCTATTAAAAGTTTGGATGAAGAGATTGTCATACTGTTGTCTGATAATAATGTAGATAATTTAGATCCTTCTTATTTTAATTCTGAGCTTGAAGGTCAAGTAGATTACCATTTTGAGTTGTCAGCTGAGTTATTGTCCTTAGAAAAATATTTTCCTAAAGAAATTGTAAAAATAAATGAGAGTGTAAATACTGATAATTTTTTGGATTTAATAAATAAGGTTAATATAAATGATTCCAAACTGCCTCAGTTGCAGTGCGAAGTTTTTGATGGATTGGGAAAGAATAAATTACTTTTTTCCAATTTCCTTAATAAATTTAATAATTTAATCGGTAATAGGAGTAATTTAACCAATTCAGTAAAGCTTGCTTATTTAATTAGTTTTTTAAAGGATTATGCTCTTAAAGTAGTAAGCCATCTGTCTATTACAGATGAAAACTATGACATAGCCTTAAGGTTATTAAAGAAAGAATTTCTTGATAGGCCTTTCATAATTAATGAAAATATAAATAATATTTTAGATCTTAAGGTTGATGAAGGCTATGATGAAGGCTTTTTGAAATTGAAAGTGTATATAAATGAACTTAGGTCAATGATTTATGAACTTAAGAGTTATGAAGTAGACTTTTTAGAAGCTGATACACCTGGAAGTCTACTCTTGAGTAATATAATATTTCAAAAATTGCCTAAAGTGTTTAAAAGTGAATTAATACATAAAATTGCAAATAATTATCCTACTTTGGTACAATTGTTTGATCATTATAATGAGGTTATTAATACTTTAAGTATTTTGTCCCAAAATAGGAAGGATGTATCAACCAAAGCTAAAGTAAATAAAGTTTTTCAAGCTACTAAAGCTCCTAAATCTAGTACTCTTCAAAATTTTAAAACTGTAAATAATAGTAAAGATTCTAAAATGTATGTAAATAATAAAATAGAAACTCAAACTTACAACCCTACAATTTGTAAGCTATGTCAATTAAAAAATCATCCTCTCTATTTATGTGACAAGTATCCAACAGTGCCTCAGCGTATAAAACGTGCCAAAGAGCTAAACATGTGTCATCATTGTGGAGGTTTGGGTCATGTGCCTGAAAAATGTTATGGTATTAAAAATAAATTAAGATTTAATTGTTTTAAGTGTAAAGCTAATTCCCATATAACAGCTTTTTGTCCCAATGATATCCCAAATGAGCAAAATGAGTCTGTTAGCTCCTTATGTATAAGTTTCCAACAAAATGTGGATAAAGTGTATTTGTTGCCAACAATTTCCTTTCAACTCTTTAAAGGCAACAAAAAGGTTACAGTAAGAGGAGCAATAGATACATGTAGTCAACGCTCTTACATATCTAAAAATGCCATGACAGGTTTAATTAATAATTTTGATAATTTACATGAATTAGAGTACAATATTCAAACTTTCATTGGTGCAAAACAGCGAATTTTTCAGCAATTGTTATTGGGTTTACAATTTAATGATCGGGAAGTTTTTAGCATGCCTTTCCTCATTGACAATGATTTAAATTTAAATTATAGAATTCACGGCATGAATAAAGCGGTTGAAAATTTTAAGAAAAATGGTATTCCTTTAGCTGATTCTTTTTTTTATGACAGTGGAGACCATGATATGTTTGACATAGATTGTTTATTAGGCACAGACATTATTCAATTTCTTCCTTCTTTTAATTTAGTTAATATAATGTCTGGAAGTTGTTTTAAAATTGCAAATAAGTTTATACCTATAGGTAATGTTCAAAATTTTTTAACCAGAAATCAAATCATAGAAGTAAGTAAAGTGAATATGCAATCTCCATTGATAGAAGAGGAGGAGTCTGCTTTAGTAAATGAAACCATTGTAAATTTGATTTTAAATCCTATTAAAAGTTATTTTCACCCTTTTGATAATATTTATGATGATTCTGAAGTAGAACATGGACTTGAATATTTGTTGTCCATGGAGAGTGTTGGTATTCCTACTAAAGAGGATAATGATCTAGCCTCTTATGATGAGATCATGATTAAAAAATTTAAGAATGATATTTCTTTCCAGGATGGCAATTATTATGTCAAACTTCCTTGGATAGAAGAAAAAATTAAAAATGTTGCTTCAAATTTTGATATTTCTTTGAGAGTATTAAATAGAGTCTATTCTTCTCTTAAGCAAAAAGGACTTGTAGAAAGTTATAATAATATTTTTTCTCAATATTTGCAAGATAATATAATTGAAATTGTAAATATTCCTAAATTTAAGAGATGTGATTATATATTTATACCTCACAGACCTATAATAAGAAGTGAGGAGCAGATCACAACTAAGATAAGACCTGTCTTTAATTGCTCTTTTAAAATATCTAAAGACAGCCCTTCCTTGAATCAGGCTTCTTATGCTGGTTTAGATTTAATGAACTCCCTTTTAAAATTACTTTTGGTATTTAGAACTAATAATTATGTTGTCCTTAGTGACATTAAACAAGCCTTTTTGTCTATCAAATTAAGAGACGAATATGACAAAAACAAATTCTGTTTTTTATGGTATCAGAATGATGAATTAATCTCTTTCAGGTTTAAAACTTTACTGTTCGGTTATACAGCGTCCCCTTTCATTCTCCATTATATAATGAAACATCATGTAGAAAAGTTCCCTGATGATAAGTGTAGGGATATCTTGTCTTCTAATTTTTTTGTAGACAACCTGATTTTTACAGGCAATAATTGCAAAGAATTGGAAAAGTTGTACCATCTTACTTTTGAAAGAATGAACCAGGGTGGGTTTGAACTTCGCTCTTGGAATAGTAATTGTGAGCAGTTGTGTGAGAGTATGAGAATGGATGGTAGGTATGTGGAGCATGAAAATGAGTATGAAAAGGTGCTTGGGTATAAATGCAATTTAAAGAAAGATTCCTTGCATGTGTCGTCAGTAAGTTATAGGAGCTCGTGTAGTACAAAGCGACAGATACTTTCTGAAACTTCCAAGTTGTTTGATCCTTTAGGACTTACAATACCTATTACCGTAAGAGGGAAGTTGTTAATGAGAAGTGTTTGGGAAGCTAAAAAAGAATGGGATGAAAAATTACCTGGGGAAATGTTGACTGAATGGGGTAAACTGAAGGAGGATTTAAATGAATTGAGTAAGATTGAGTTTCCACGTCAAGTTGTGAATGAAAGTGAATCCTATGGTCTGAATATATTTTGTGACAGTTCTGCTAAATGTTATGGGTTTGTTGCATATGGTTCAAGTGAAGGAAAAAATAACCTTTTGTTTGCCAAGGCCAAAGTAACACCTGTTAAAAAGACCTATAGTATTCCAACCTTAGAACTATTAGGAGTCCTTTTAGCTTTAAAATGCATATCCACTATTTTAGACTCTTATTTTAACATCATTTTTGAATATGTAAATATAGGTGTGGACTCACAAGTAGTTCTTAATTGGCTTTTGACAGGTGAAACCAAGGTCAAGGCTAAGTATGTTAATAACAGGTTAAAAGATGTTATCACTTTGTGTGATGACATCAGAAGTAAATATAAACTAAAAATTATTTTTAACTATGTGCAAACTGCTCAAAACCCAGCAGACCTTTTGACCAGGGGTTTAACTTTTAAACAATTTGCGAAAAATTTAAATATGTGGAAACATGGTCCAGAGTGGCTTTGTAAGGATCTGGAGAGGTGGCCAAAATTTCCAATGCTTTCACTTTCTCCAGAATTTAGTAATTTTGCTACATTAAATTTTAATACTAATGTAATTAATAATAAACATAATAATATTGATGAAATATTGGAAATAAATAAATTTAGTAAATTTGAAAAAGTAATAAATATAACTAGTTATTTGTTTATGTTTCTAAGCAAAATTACTAAGGAAGACCCTTGCAAAAAAGCTCTTAAATATTGGATCAAAAAAGTACAAAACTCTTCATATACTAAAGAGATTGCATTTTTAAAATCGGATCAAAAGGGTGCAATACCTAACCTAGTTAATAACTTAAATTTATTTTTGGATGGTGATGACATTTTAAGATCAAAGGGTAGAATATCTAAATGTACATACTTTAATTATGATATAAAAAATCCTATCCTTTTGTCAAGATACCACCACTTCACCACCTTATTAATTTTGAAGGCTCATAAGAAAATGCAGCATTTGGGATTAGATAGTACATTAAATTATATTAGAAACCAAGGTTTCTGGATTCCCAAAGCTCGCATAGCAATAAAAAAGGTCTTAAATCAGTGTATGTTATGCAAAAAAATCAATGTGCGTGCTTTTAAATATCCTAAGTGCACTGACATCCCTAAACATCATATGAATTTAGTAATGCCTTTTAAATTCACAGGCATTGACTTTACTGGTCATATATTTGTGACTAATGAGACTACAGGTAAACTGGACAAGATGTTTATCCTATTATTCACATGTCTTAATGTAAGATCAATTCATTTAGAACTAGTCCCTGACATGGGTGTGACAAATTTTTTACTAGCTTTTCAAAGGTTTTGTAACCTATATACCATCCCAGATTTCCTTTACTCTGATAACGCTAGAACATTCGTGAAAGGGGCAGACATCTTGTCTAGGGCTCTGGGGTCCAATGAATTCAGGGATGAACTCAAAATTAACAATATTAAGCATATTCGTATTCCCAATTATTCAGCTTGGTGGGGGTCTTTTTATGAGCGTCAAATACGCACTTTGAAAGTTTGTATGTATAAAGTTATTGGTAGGAAGAGGTTAAATTATTTCGAACTTTTAACAACTTTGTCTTTTATAAAAAATGCTATTAACAGCAGGCCTCTCACATATAGATCAGAAGCTAGTGATCTTGAAACCATAACTCCTAACTCATTCATTCGTTTGAATTGTAATACTTCTCTTATTTTAAAGGATGCAAATGAAGAAGTCTGGAAGGAACCTGACAGGGGTTCTTTAGAAAGCACTCTTGATACTCAAGAGCAATTATTTAATCAGTTTAAACAACTATGGTATGAAGCTTACCTATTAGATCTAAGGGAAGCTATGACTGATATATATCAAATCTCTTGGGAAAATAAAATCAAAGTAAATGATATAGTGCTAATAAAATCCATCTTAAAGCCTCGTCCCTTCTGGATGATGGGTAGAGTTATGGAAGTTGTAATTGGTTATGACAACAAAATAAGAACTGTTAAAGTTAAACAAAGTAATGGACAAATATTATACCATTCAATAAGTAATTTGTATCCATTAGAATTGTCCTTAATAATAGATAAAGTCTCTAATGATAAAGATAAATCAAATAATGGTGATAAAGCAGCTGATGACTCGGAGGCAGTAGTTGGTAGACCTAAACGTCAAGCAGCCCTAAAGTGTGACAAGCTCATTAAGTCCAAACTAGACTCATTAATATAGTCATTGTAGCCCAAGGCTACAATCTCTCTCTGGGGAGATTGTTAAAATTATAATTAAAAATTTCATATTTATTGTTAAAATATTAATTTATTTATTAACTTTATTATTTTTAAAATAATTATACTTAAATTTTAGTAGAAACGTTATTCAATTGTTTCCCTGTAATATTTAACCAATTGAGCAAGGCGCATATGTATCGCGCATCCTCCTTTCTTGATCATAATATTATAAAAAAAAAAAAAAAACAAGGCTGATAAGTTAGTACTTGTGACCATCGTTCAAAAAAGTTGTATTTGTTTATATGCAACTTCTAAATTGTTAAACATATAAAAGTGCAAGTTCTACTTAAATTAGACTATAATACTATAATCCTAACCTAGTTTATGTTGGGAAATATTTATGAAATACTTTTCTCTAATTGAAATTCCTTAAGTTAAAAATAAAGAACAGTGCAATATCGTTCTGAAAGTCAAATTAATTTTTGAAACTACCATCATTAATTGCTCCTATCTTGTGATTCAATGCAAAGGATCTCTGTAATTATGATTTATTATTTCGAGGTAGAGCCTGGCCAGGAACTGTTTTGGGTAATAAATTGGTAGGTCCTATGCATATTAAAGTTGCCGTAATTATTTATAAGGTAAGACACTTTTATATTTCTTTATTAGTGTTAATCAGTTTATTATTTTAAATATTTTTTCCAAGAAGTATATGTTCAATTTTGTTGAGTTTGGTATTATTTATAACTTAGCAAAGTTAACAATATATATATATATATATATAGTTATTATATATATATATATACTATATATATATATATAAGAATTTAAAATATATATATATATATAATATATATATTATATATATATATATATATTATGTTATATATTATATATTATATATATATATATATATATATATATATATATTATATATAATATATATATATATATATATATATATATATATTATATAATTATATCTATATATATATATTATAATATATATATATATATATATATATATATACGGGCTTTTTTGGGAATTTATTGACATTTTTGGTTTGTAAAATTAGATTATGCAAGTTAATT
>JABUQX010107742.1:0-25000 GCA_015478945.1 Trachelipus rathkii
GGCGAGAGAAGAGATAAGATATCCGTAGAGTATAAATGTTGAAGAGAGAGAAGAGACATGCCTCTCTATGTCTATAAAGTATAAGATATATTATATTAGTACTACTATAGCTATAATATATGAAGAATATAGTTATTATACTACTAAATACGATATCGATCGTAGTTAGTGTTAGTATATAGATATATATATATGCTTAGGAGAACTATATACTATATTACGGTATACCGTGATAATATAGGTCGACGAGTCATATACAAGATTACCCTGTAATAACATAAGCTTAGTATATATTACAGAGTAAGATCTATTATATATGAGTTAAAAGTTTATTATATATATATAGTATGTGTTGGGGTTACGTGAGGTATCGACGTAGAATTAGTATAGTTTAGAAGTTATGATATATGTATATATACTATCTAGATAATAAAGTATATATAACTTATATATATGGTATATCTATCATTAAATACTTATATATGGTATGGGTATAGCTATTCACGTTGTGGGTACCTTGGTTAGATAAGATTCGTCTTATGTATAATATATAGGTGTTGATATTATATATATTAAGTAATAGAAACAATGATACTAGTTGATCAGTATATATATATATTTTATATATTATATATATCATTCTTAGTATAATATTATATAGTATATACGTATGATATATATTCAGTAGAGTATATGCATATATATATGATTATTATATTTGTATATTATATTAGTAAGGATATATATAGATATAGCTATATATATATACTAGTAGCTAACGTATAGTATAGTCAAATATGACTATATGTAGCTAATACTATATCGTACTATAACTGGTATAAGTATTGGGTCGTCATCTAGGTATACGTATATTATAGATATATCTATATAGAGTACATCTAGTGATAATATACGCTACTAAGACTGACTTCCGAAGTTTACCGTACTAATACGCCGTTCCAGGGTAACGGGGACATAGAAAACTCGAGACTTTAAGGTCCGCCTATTGCGCAGAACCAGCGCCACCAATAAGATGTTCGAGTCACAGAGTTTAATTCCGTGCCCCCAGGGTAGGTATATAAACTCCAACTCGCCAGCGTGTGGAGGATGAAATCAGAGTTCTGCGCATTATATGAATGTCGGCGCACCCCAACTCTTCCTTGCACACGAGAGTGTTCAAGTACAGCTGTATAAATCCTAGTGTAGTAGTAGGATCTACATAGTATGAATAGCTGCGTTGAACTAGGCGTTATGTGCTAGTCTATATAAATCAACACTACTATTAGTAGTCAGTGAGGTATAAGCATCTATATGGGCGGGTATATGATATTAGTGGCCGCGTAAGATATAGTTATGGTAGGTATGTATAGTGATATATATATATCTTAAGTATATATATTACTGCATTGTGGCGGTTTAGGCGGGGCTCAGAAGCGGCCATGGCCCCGCGTCGAATTTCTAAGAGATGAATATTTTGTAAGTATCAATGATCACGTTACATAATATAAAAGTGCATGAAGCGTTAAATTAATGTTTATAAGTATATTCGTCGCTGTAGGAACAAATCCGTAAGTCATTAGTTAAACTAAACTGAAGACCATCAGAGAATGCAACATTGAAAGAATTGTCAGCCGATTTTTGAAGAGTATTGCTGTAAAGCGTCCATTCTGAATATGAACCTGAGGTATTGAATTTGCTGTTCAAGAAATTAACATTTCCAAAAAATCAGACGCCAAAGCCAGAACATGCCTCACTTCCGACCCACAGCACTTGTTCGTTCACATCCATTTTTATTACCCCGCTTTTTATATGATTTATGATATCAGCCATTAAAGGAGAGAGTTTTAAATTTTCCTTGCAATTTGGCATACCGAACAGGTGTAATTGCCATAGGCTGGCAAGATAAAAAATTGTGGTAATATTTTGCAGGAAAGATCTCCGAAAGCCCAATGAAGATTTAGTAAAAGCAAATGGCATTTATGGACGATGGGCGCGGGGTTCTTCCAGGATTCTGTGCCGGCGAGCCGATGAAGAAAAAACCGGCAATTAAGAGCGGTCGGACTAGTCTTCTTGTTCGCAGTCAAAATATTCCAAATATTTCGTTTGGACGAATATTCTTGTTTGTAAGAATACTGACTTAATTTTACCGTGCTTGAATGCTTCAGTAGAAAAACGCCTTTCTATTAAGAGTGCTTCTGAAAACTCTACTTTGAGAAATCTATTCAGGAGATTAAAAGACTTATTGGATATATATATTATATACTGATATATATATTATACTAGTATTATAGTACTATATATATTACATATATATATATATAAATATGATATATATTATAGTCTTATATATATATAGATATATATATATATAAAGTATTTAAGGATCGATGTTTTTCTTTGGCCCCCGCACCACGAAAAAAGATGTCTGGACGTGCCATCGGTATATATATATAACGTATATAATAATATATACAATACTTATTATATATATATATATAGTACATATTATATATATATTATAATAATATATATTAATATATATTATATATATTAGGCCCTATATATAGTATAGTATACTACTATATATAATATATATACCTACTATATAGAGAGGCAAACAAAGACGAAGAGGTGGTGTAGGTAGGCGGGGATACCGGAGGTGATATAGTAATATATAGTATATGTTTGGAGGTAAGGAATAGGTGGGAAGGGTGATGGAGGAGGGATATAGTACTTCATTAGTAGATAGCGCGTGTATAGCGAAGAAAAATAAGATAGAAGGTAGTAATATATATAGAGTTAATAATATATTACCTGTATAATATACTAGGACTATTAAGATACAGTAAACAATGTCATAGTGAATCAGCGTTGATATTAAGATTATTAATCTAGATAAATACATATCTAATACTAAGTGATATATAATTAATAGTATGTTAGATGGACGTATCTGAACACTGTAAATAGTATATAAGTATAAACGAATCATCTACTATAAGGACGGGCGACATCTATGTAGTTGTGTGATTGTAATCATGTCATAAATAAGTACTTGATAAAGTTCATATTAGTGAATAGAACGTACTTTATATACTGAACAATGGGTATCAGTAGGTACCAGTGAAACGAAGATAATAATACATAGACTAAAAATGAGGAGACACGTTAGTAACGAACTCGTTGGAGAGGACCTTTCGTATGTTACCCTGGCTAAAGAACTATCATCATAGGGATTATGAAGCTTAGAGGTTTGTTCTCCTATGTGAACGATGCGGGCAGAAATAAATAAGTAATTATACATAGACCTCTGCATTTAATAGTTAGTAAACGGGATAGGAATAGGTAAAATTTATAGAGCTGTGTAAAAGACGTCGGGGGACCCAATGGCTCCTTACGCAAATCCCATAAATAACGCCCTATATTAGGGTATATTAGATTATATGTAGTAATAATATATAATATAAATATTATTATATCACTATATATATATGTGAGTATGAGTAGATGTGTATATATATAAGTACATATATAATTATATACTACTGATATAATATGTAATTAGTATATAGTAGTAGCTAGTCAATATTGATGGTTAATTAGTGTTAATAAATTGCTTGGAAAAAATACATAGTACCGAAAAAGGACGGTGGATTGCGTACCTAAGTCCTGCGAATGAGTTTCTATAGAGACTGATTGTCAAATCGGCCTACCAAGCAAGACAAATTTGGTAAGTGAGGCTACTAAAAGAGTCTATATATTCGTGTGAAAGTAAACCAAATTTCATGTACTATAAAATTTATGTTTTTTGAGATGTTATTTGTTATATTAACAGTTTACACATAGGGTAATACTTATAATAAATAGTAATAGTTGAACTTGATAACAAAAGTAATTTTCTTGCATACTTATTGTAGTATCCGACGCGAAGTATGAGCGGTAGGCTGATATTACTACTCTATTATAGTGAGTAAGGATATATAGTAGGCTATTAGTTAATCAGTGGATTACTAGTATATATTAATATGAGTATAATTAGTAGTAGTTACTAATGAAGTAGGTAGCTATACGTATTATAGGTGATCATAGTCTCCTCTATAAGAGATAACTTACTGTAGTTAGCCTTTATTTATTTCACTTTGTGATATGTTATTAATTTAACTTTCCAATCTCATTGAAGCTGGAACAAAATTAACGAAAAAGGTATTGAGGGGAATGATGGAGATACGTGCGGCCATCGGCCAGAGCATTTGCGTCAAACTCCGATCGTATCGAGGAAGCTGTGATCACAACTATCGCACGGAGCGTACCAGGATGATCTCCGCTGGGCCGGCAAGAAGATTGCTATGCAAAGTTGTATCATTATACACGAATCAGTAAAGGCAAGATTGAGTATGGGAGTCAGAAGATTAATTAGATAATATAAACTATATATGTAATACCAATCTATGGTATACAGCGGCCCTGTTAATATAGAATATATAGCTGATATACTACTTATAAGTAAGTATGAACTAATAACTATATAATATATATTATATATAGCTATATATTGATATACCTAGTAGTAATACTATACTAGTATACTATACTATAGTATTACTATAGTAAATATACCTATACTATAAGGGAGACCAGCGTTTCATATGCCGATCATATGTACCGGTTACAACTTATATCTAAGTAAAAAGGAAGTCTACGCTGTTCGGGTAGATCAGCGTAAAACGGTAGCTCCTACAGTAGGGAACGTAGTAATAAGAGTGTAATAAATGAGTAATAAAAAGTAAACCAGAAGATGGCCGACTTAATAATAGTTCGCTGTTAAATGGGTAACAGTTATACCGCATCAAGAAATCTGCATCTCATAAAAAACAGTTATTATAAGGGGTCTATAAATTCTGTAACGTGAGAGTCTGTAAGGGTTATCTCTTTCACGTGCGACCAAAATTAAAATACTTATTAGTAGTAGTATACAGTATAGTATCTATATAGGTCATACTATATATACCTACTATCATCTATTATATATACTATAGCTATATATAAGCTCATAGTACTATATAGGATATGTAGTAATAGTAGTAGAGATATAGTAGGTGGGGTAGGTAAGGTACGGCACACTAGGGGTCGCACCCGACAACGGGGAACATAGGGTGGGGAATGTTTTCCGATAAGCGCGCCTGTGGAGGAGAGGGGCCGGAAAAGGAAACCCAGCGACCAACCGCACGCAAATACAAAGAAGGGAGGCGGGGGATTTCCGGAGACCCTCCCCGAGGGGAGGAAATAATCCTACCCCGTAGTTCCCGGAAGGCCGAAAGACCCGACTCCTGCCATCGGGGAGCGTGTATAATTACCTCTTGGTACATTCTTTGAGTTTATAAACACCAGCCGCATTATTTAAAAGGGAACGTAAGGGTTAAGTTACATTAAATAAGGTTCTAATTTGACTCTTCTACATTTTATTAACTTTTTTTAACATACAGATTTTTTACTTTTTTTTAAAAAGTTGGTTCCAGGGATTATCTTTAACGCTGATTCCAAAAAATGTTTCCGTTTTACTGAGGTAAGTCATTAATCAGTTTATTAAGATAGCACATAGTGACGACAATGGAAACGCCTCGGACCCATATATATACTATGATCATAGTATTATATACATATATATCATATAATACTGATATAGTTATATATAGTTATAACGTATATATCAGTGATAGAGTTAGTGTATAACGGCTAGTCAGGTAATTAGCACGTCCAGCTCACAGGGCAAGAATATAATAAAGTCAAATGAATAGTGAGGGATAGGATGATATATATGTACCTATATAATAGGCTAGGCCTTAGTAACAAGGACATAAAGTCGAGTATCTAGGTGCAGCGGAAGCTTAGAGTTTCGTACGCGTCGAGATATGCGCAGTGATATGAACAATTATAGTATGTATCATAATATGATATCAAGTCGACGATAGTAATTAATCGAGTAATATTAATAAGTACATAAGGTAGAGCTAACTCGTAAATTATGTATGGATATATATAGTACGGTGGTAGAGTAAAGCGATGTCAACTAAGTGGTAAAGGTAAGTATTGACTTAATACTAGTATTGATATAGGTACTATAGTTATATATGAGAAACTTGGGAGAAAAGAAAAAGTGGGGTGTGTCTGTACACACCACCGATCGGCGGATTAACATCCTTCGGCGATCACACGTGTGCTTAGAGTTTCGAAAGTCTAGAATTGAGGAAAGCGATATCCTGTACCTCTATTAATGTATAAGCTCTTAATTTAATCATAAATATCATTGGTATTCAACTGTCTGTCTAGGATATTATACGCTTATATATATATATATATATACTATAGTATATATATATATAATATGATATAGCTATATATACTATATAACTAACTATATATACTATAAATATACTATAATATAGTATATAATTATTATATATATAATAGATATAATATATAGTACTATATGAAATATATAAGCTATTAAGGTAGCTATGAGCCATAGATGTAGTACGCTATATAAATATATTATAGTAAGTAACTATATATATATATATTAGTATATATAATATATTCGTAGTATATATATATAAATATACTAATATATAATATATAAGTATATATATTATATACATATTATACTAGTAATTAATTAAGATAAACGCTAATATAATAATAGTAATAGCAGTATATCTTCACTTACGCATCGTAGGCAGTGTAAAATCCGCAAAGAGAAGTCAGAAAATAAATCAGAGTGGGAGAGAGAACTTAATGAATAATGTTCGTACTGCTTTTACAATTGTTTTAGAAACGAAGCAAAACTTGAAATTAATGTAGTATGCTCGCTCGGGAGAAACGCTGACATTAGCTTCTATGAACTTTAGGCCTAATGCACGGAAACCCAAAACCCAACACAAACACAGACGACAGCATTATATATATAGGTATATACTGTATATATAATATTATTATATAGTATATAATATACTATATATATTACTAATATAATTATAATATAGTATATATATAGTGATATAATATATATATATAGTAATAATATAATAAGGATATATCTATAATAGAGATTAGTATCCTATTACGCAAGTGCGTACCAGGATTTTTTCGGGGGCCGGGCCAGAACGAAAAATCTGTTCCTTATAGTATATGAGGTATATTGTATATATTGTATAGTGTATATTGTCATATATATATAATATATTATATATACTATATATTATCTGAGTACTCTAATTTTATACGAGGTATATAATATGATATATAAGTAGTATAGTATAGTAACTATATATATATGTATAATATAGTATTGTATATATATAGGTTATACTTATTATAAGATATACCTATGAGGCCTATTATTAGTGATATTATATATAGTATAGCTATATAGATAGCCAATATATATTAGTATATATATAGATATAGGTATGTAGTCTGTAGTATGTAGAGGTAGCTATATGATAATCTTGTATGGATAGTAGTTTTAACCTTGGATTCTAATGTTATAGAGAGTGATAGTAGATACGTTTGAACAATGCATAGTGGTTAGAAAAATTGTTCGGGGGGCCATGGCCCACTGCGCCGCCCCTCTGGATAGTCGCCACTGTATAATAGGTAGTATATGATTATATATACTAATTAAGTAGTATATTATAGTATACTAATAGTAAATATATATTATATATATATATATATATATATATACTAATGATATTCATATCATATGTATGATATATATATTGCATATGTAATATATATGTGATGGAACCGGATGTAAAATTTGAAATGTGTTGCGGATGCCGGATGCGGATCTTAAAGGAGATGAGGATGCGGATGCGGATCGGATGCGATCTTAAAGTAGATGAGGATGCGGATGCGATGTTTACTCTTTGAAGTTTGAATTAAAATTTAATTATATATAATATATATATATATCCTATAGTATTATATATTATATATATTATATATATATATATATATATAATTAGTATACTTATACTATATATTATATATATAATAGTTATACCCTATATTATATATATATAAAATAGTATATATATAAATAATATATAATTATTAATATAGTATATTACTATATATATATATATATATAGTATATATATATATATAATATAATTATATTATATTATAATATACTATATACTAATATATATATCTATTATATATATATACTACATAATATAATATATAGTATACTACTACAAGGGTGTATTCGTTAATATTGCGAAAGAAACTTTATATGATATTGCCTTGCATAAGATATACCGGATATATATATGTAAAGTAAACATTTCACCGAAAACGCCTCGTTTTCCAAAATACTAAGCGTGGATGAAATTATGTGGGACATACTCTGATATACGTCCATCCTGCCGCGCGTCCAGGTGCCACATCTCAACTTTAAATTATATAGCACAAATATTATCCGTAGAAAAGGTCACCTTACCTGTTGATTTTACGCCTAGTTTCCGTATTCGCTTCAATTAATACTATACATGATCCCATGTCGCGTCAAGTTCTGGTGTCGAAGTGTTGCTCATATTTTCAAAATGAATTACACAATAGTGAAATGTCCGATAGATATGCATTTCGTTTACGGTCGTACGAATGGGTAATTCATTATGCAGCCATGGCGTATCTATGAAGGAAATGTACCCTAACTCGTGTCATCGCGGCATCAGCATGCCTTAGTGTTTGCACGTCCTCCATCAACCGGTCTAGAGAACAGTTTATGTTTATTAAAAACTTACAATGAAACGGGCGACCCGTCGCACAGTCGTCAACTCCAGATGTCGAGAAGATACAGGTTCTCCAAGAACCTGAAGACAGTCCTGCAGCAAGTATTAGAAAGATTGCTGCAACGCCGTGTACTATATAGACAACACAATAAACGAAACTCTTGAAAAATCAAATTCCTGTAGGCAACTTATCACATCCAACGAGGGCAGGCACTTGTACCAACAGATTTTCCTGTCAAAAGTAGCTTTGTGTCGATGGATGAAACAGAACATTGCAGACATTTCTCCCGCATTTAGCGAAATATTGTTCACGGTGAAACGATGAGGCAGTTTTTTCCAGGTGACGATGACCTTTCATTGGATCAATCATCGAACTTCCAGACAACAATACGATGGGGCGGATTGAGAATTACCACATGGCAATAGATGACAAGCCGCCAATCAACATGTCGCTTGACTGTTGCTATGTGCTCTTGATATGTATGGGTCGGGAACTTAGTTGGGGACCATTGAATGGGTGCATTCTTTTTACAGCGAGGCTTACGTGAGACGTTTATCGCCGAATTTTTCTTGGAACATAATTACCTAACACTACTGGAAGACTCCCATTACAATTAGATCGAAAATGTATTTCATGCACAATGGCGCTCCAGCTCATTTCATTTTAGTTGCTCGTAACTATTGTGAACACTGTAAATAGTCCACGCGCCGTTGAATAGGTCAGGAGGAGGTAACACAACCTTAGCATCCGCGGTCCACAGACCTAAATGCATTGGATTTTCTTCTTGTGGGGTCACCTGAAACATTTGGTTTAACAGCAACAGTTGAAAGTCTCCCGTAAGGGAATTTAAGGGCTCGCATAATCCCGCATCTGTGACACAATCTCGGCAAACACACGGTATACTTGAACGTGGTCCGCCAACCAATGCGTCGCAGAATAGAGGACTGTATTGCCGCTGTAGATTTTTGTTACCAACATTTGTATATGGACTGGGCCAGTAGAAGTGGCGCTGTAATTATTCTATTGTGTACGTTATTCTTCTTGTGATGCAGTAAATGTATGTATTTAATAATAAATATAATTTGAATGAATTTGTTAATTACCCTTTCCAAATTAAGTTTACTGTTTATTGTAACTTAATGTTGAACATAGTTTCATCATCACCCATTGTATCTTGAAAAACGAGGCGTTTTGGTGAAGATGTTTTATTGCCACACATCTTTATATTTATGCAAGGAATTATCAATAATGAATTTTTTTTCAGCAATATAACGATACAGCCCTATATTATATATTATATAGTATATATTATATATATATATAATATTATATATATATAGTATACTATATATGATTTATATATATGATTTATATACTATCTATATATATATAGTTATATAATATATATATAAATGATAATACTATATATATATATATATATATATTAAATATATATTATAATATATATACTATCATATAATATATATATAATATCATATATATAGTATATAGTAATATATAATATATATATCGATATATATGATAATATAAATAGTATATATATATATATATATATTATATATATTTATATCAGGGCTGCGGAGCCATGTTTTCACATGGGTAGTCAAGATATATAATCTATACTATAATATATGTATTAGTATATATTATATCTATATTAATATATATATATTAAATTATATATATTGAGTTGTCGATGTTATAACAAGAGTAGAACATCATGTTTATTTGGGTAAACCTTTTACAGGATGTTCTTATATATATATCATATTATATAATATATATTATATACGTATATATATATGTAATATATTATACTATGTATAATAAAAGCCTATAAACTGCTACCTACTTATTATTATGTTATTATGAACATTAGAACAAGTGTCTGAATTTAAACCTCGTCGTACTCTCGTGCGTCCCATATTGTTTGACTCATTCACTATTGCAAGTTAATTGAAATTAACTTAAAATTGCAAGTGAAGCAACAATATGACGCACGAGATTACGAACGAAGGGAGGAGACTACCTCCCTAGATATCATTGTAGGTCTATCGATATTTATTTATATGTCATGCTTCGCTATGTGCCTAGGAAAGTTAAGGAGTGTATAGGCAGGAAAGCATAAATAGCTCATGTTTTTTGGTTTTATATTCTTTAAAATTTTGTAGACTCATGGTGCTTTTCTATTATATAACATTTTTTATATTTTTCTTGTATTTTGTTTCTTAATTATTATTTGTTCTTAAAAATAAGAGATAGGCAATTGTCTTTTACCCAGCCTATCAACCTAACTACGCACTGATGATAGTATATATGCTGATATATATATATTAATATAAGTTATATGTATATATATTATATTATATATTTTATATATTATATTTTTATTATATACTATAATACGTATATAGTATATATTAACTAGAAATCGGACAAATCAAAATTACAATTATATTGCGCATAAACGTCCATGATAAATAAAGATGCAAATATATATTTTATGTTTTATATGCCATTTAATCAAATTTAGAAAACATCCTCAACATCCTCATGTTTCATACTATAGTGCTGTGGATTAAGGATGGGGCTTCATTCGTTTATGTCTATGGTGTTTCGTGTGTGGAGCTGGTGAGTGTGCTGTGGGCGTTGCGTCGCTGTTATTCTCGTCTTGTTGGTCAGGCGGTGCGCGCGCTGTCGGCGAGCGATCAGGGCGAGTTAAGTCGTTTGTACTTTTTCTTATCTTGGATTTCTGTGCTTGTACTTGCGGCCGCTCTTGTTCGCTGTGCTCGATTATGCACCTCTCGGCCTGTTCGGTTATTCTTGCAGATGTCTCTTGCTATTGGCGCGTTAGCCTGGCATTGTTTGGTGGATTTTTTTTTCAGCTGTTTTTCCTGCGTGGAGGCCGCCTTGTATGTGTGTCGTATGTAAAGAGGATGGATGCGGATGCGGAGTGCCGTTAAGTGAGGATGCGAATGCGGATGTTACTATCCGCGGATTGCAGATGCGGATGCGGGATGTCATGTCCATCACGAATATATATTATTATATATTAGAATATAATAATATCTATCATATATATATATTAGATATATAATATATAATATATTATATAATATATAAGTATTATATATATATAGATCATTATATTTTATTACTATATATATATAATCATATATATATAAATATATATTAAAAAAAAACCACGCACAAAACACAAAGAGGGTAAAAATGAAACAAAAAGAATTATTAACACTTACATAGAGAAAATAAACGGAGGAAGGAGGACAGGCTTGACGTTCGACAGTCTATCTTGTGTACCTTTCAGACGGCCAGCAAAATAAAAAGTAAATGAAGTTGACTTATGAAAATAGTTTATATATATATTATATATATATATATAGTATATCATATATATATATAATAGTATATATATATAATATAATTATACTATATATATAATATATACAGTATATATAAGTGTAATATATATGTATATATATATAGTATATATGTGAAGTTATATAGTATATATATCTATTATATATATATATATATATATATAAATATAATATATTATGTATATATTTTATATATATATAGTATATATATATATATATATATATATATACTATATATATAATATAGTATATATAGTATAAGTATATATATCATATAATATATATTATATATAGTATATTATATATATATATATATTATATACTACCTGCGTGGCGTGTGTGTATATAAACTTTGATAATTTTGCACGAATAAGCAAAAAATTTCTTTTATCTTGAAATTACGAAAGTTGAGGATTTATTTTGCTTTGTTGTCGAGTTCTTCCTCCTTCTCTTCGAGAGTCTCCTCCGTCAGGAGTTGAAGAGCCACAAAAGGTTTCAAAATATTTTAAACAGAATCCTTGAATATGATTTCAGGAATTCCACTTCAGGAAGGTTAAAAGCTTTTACTCTCTCTTTTGTTAATTAATAATATTAATATTAATAATGTTTTCTGCTTTTATGGACGAAATAATTTATATTTTATTATAATTTTCATTTTAATTATTATTATATCTTGTTATATTTTTCATCTTAATTATTATTATATATTATTATAGTTTTCATCTTTTATATATATATATATATATAATACTATTATTATTATTATATATCGTATTTATGCATTTGTATATACTAATTAGTTATATATTATATATGATATTGTTATATAATAATATATATTGATATATGATATTATATTATATATATTTTTAGGTCTGTAGATTATATATATATAGATGTGAATACTGCAATTAAACAGCAGTTCAATTTGTATAGATAAAATAACTCTTGATGATCTTCACGATACACATGGTGATGGAGGGGAGAATGGACAAAGGATTAGATTCCGGGGCCCTCTGCGAACGTATGGCAAGCGTGGGTACCCTCTGAGCATACGTTCGCGAGGGCGGATCTAATTTGGTAAGGTGAAAGATCAACTCAAGAGTTTTTGTATCTATACAAATTGAACTGCGATTTAATTGCAGTATTTTACATCTATACAAATCATACTCCGATCTAGAGTGGTCTCTCCTACATGGGTTATGTGTTACCCTTGACCGGAGAGCGCAAGCGGAGTATCGTGGCTGAGGTATTTCTGCCATTAGGCGGTCCTTATTCCTATTGAATAGAGGCACTCTTCATAGGTTTAAGTCGCGATTTTTTTAGCTTGTCCTACCAATACGAAATTTTCTGGCCATGTAGTCGCGAGGGCCCGATCTTAAATGCCTGGTAAGTGAAGGAATCACTCATAGGATTATTTATATATATATGTATATAATATTATATATATATTATATATATAGTATAATATAACTATTAAAAATATTAAATAACTTTGATAAATTTTAAAAGTTTAAATGTTTGTAAAATATATTATATTGATATAAAATTTATAAGTTATAAACCTTTTTTTTTTTTTCCCCTTTTTTTTTTCAGAAAACCCCCCCAGGAAGGACTTGCGGTCTGTCATCGAGAAAGGTCTTGGACAAGGCCTAACAACCATGCGCTGCCCTGCCAGGCTTATCAGCTGCCGGAATAGTTCGCCTTACAGTAAATGCACTCTGACGTATGTACTCATTACGTGCTCTGAGTTGTGACGAAGCTAGAGTTACGTAGAGAATAGCGTCAATTGCTGGCTCGCTGCCAACTTAGTTCTCGAAACCTGGGCCCTCGAGTTGCTTAGGGCGAGTTGCTCTACTCTCTGAGTTAGGAGCGCCATATAAATACGTATATATATTATAGTATGTCATATATATATATGATATTACTAATATATATATATATATATATTATATATATGTATAGTAGAATAGATAGTGTTAGATAGGATATACTTGGTATATGGCGTTGTTAGTTATATTGGTTATGGATGTTATATAGGTATGTATAGTATATCTGTATATATAGTAGTATTATAGCGATTATATATATATATTATATATAATATATAGTTATAGTATAATATATATATATAATATAGAGTATATATATATATATATAAATATATACTGTGGCTACCTTGAAGATTATACTTGGGTAGGATTGTTAACCAAAACATTAAGTTATATATTATATTAAATGTTATATATACTATATTATATAATATATATACGTATATATTAGTATATAGTATTATATACCCATATATGATATAGTTATATATATTAGATATATTTATATATAGCTATATGTATATTATATAATGAGTATATATATATAATATATATACTTATATGTATTATAATAGGGTGAACATTATAGATATATAAGTAAGTAAAGATATAGAGAGAGAAGAGAGAGAGAGGAGAGAAGAAGAGAGGAGAGGAGAGGTATTTCAAAAATTTTTTTTCAATTTCTTCGTCCGTTTTCGCCTGAGCGAGGAAAGTTTCGTTCTCGTGGATTCTCGTATTTTTCGTTCGTACAGCAATTTTCAAAATGTCTGCCTGGCCTAATATATTACTATTGAAATATAAAATCCATGTACGCATAGCAATAAAATTTTCTTATGATCAGATTCGGTTCTGCATTTTTCAAATGAATTTAGTTTATACTCTAAATTTCTAATGAACATTTTTTATTTAAATTTCTTTTATAAGTAAGTTTATATTCTTCACTTTCATATAAAATTTGAATAATTTATTAAACTTTACCATTTAATTTATTTTATCAATAAAGACTCAAAAATATTGGTAGGAGCTACTACCTACCTACTATGTACACGCCCTGATTATATATTAATATTCTATATAGTATATATATTATAATTATATATATATATATATATATATTTATATATTATATATATAATAATTATATATATATACAAATATAAAATATACTATATATATATTTATATATATCTAATAAATATATTATATATTAATATAATATATCTATATATTATATATAGTATAGTATATAATATTATTATATATATATTATTATATATATATATAATATATAAATATATATAGGAAATATCCTTTTTTATATTTGATAATAGCAGTCAATGTATTTTGCTACATGTTTTATAGTTTATTCGTTAATCAACGTTTCGGATAAAGGTATATCCATCATCAGTGTATTAAAAAACTTTACACATTCACAATAAATTATAAAACATTTCGTGATAAATTAAAAAAAGTTTTTGCACCTCCATATCGACTATTTATCCTTGAACATTAAGAAACACAAAGTTTGAGAATGAAATACTTGGTTGGTTGGTTTTTATTCAACATCAAATGAACGGGACTGTATAATGGAAAAATTCTATTGAGCTGAAGCTTTGAAATTTTAAAACCACAAATAATAATAATAAATAATAATAAATAATAATAATAATAATAATAATAATATTAAATAATAAATAATAATAATATAATAATATAATAATAATAAATATAATAATAATAATTAAACGCTAATAAGGTTTTGAAGCTGCCAAAATGTCATGTGAATAAATAGCTTGTATTGACTATTATATTGTTAAGAGATGGTTTATAGTTTTGATAAAGAGGAACTCCAAGATCTCCCGTCCGTTTCTGATCGAAATGATTTAAGTGCCGAAAAGTTTTTGAGGAATTGGTCGGTCTGTGATAAGACAGTGCTCTCTTATGGCCGAATATTCGGGATTGAATAAGGGTCGACCTGTGCGAAAAGAGAGACTCTGTGCTAAGATATCCTAATCACTTAATTTAGGATAGTTTTTTCCACCTACGTTAGCAGGCGTGCAGTTCTGCCACAAATATTATAGATATATTATATATATTATATATATTATATATAATAATATATAATATATATAATATATATTATAATTAATAGTATCTATTATATATATAATATATATTATATTATAATATAATATATATATAATAGTATATATACTAATATATATATAATATATATTATATACAACAACAGAATTCAGCAAGGCAGGGAAATCTCTTTGGAGCTGAATAGAGTTCTATATTATTGGGAAATTCAACGCCAAAACATCTGATTCATATTGGGGAAAAGATGGTAATTAAAATTTCTTAAGTACCTGACTAGGTCTCTAGAGCGGATCCAAGTAAGGTGGTTAGTTTAAGTAGATTGTTTCTTTTGCTACATCGTCAATGATGGCGGTTTTTAACGAAATAATTTAGTCAAGTAAACCAATTTCTTATGAAATAGCCTGGGGAAACATATTTTATTGTGAAGAAGGTATATATCACATATATATTATTCTATAGTATATATATATATATATTTATATAAATTTATTTAATAATATACTCAATCTATTCATAAAGAAATCAGGACCTGTATACCTTGTAATATATATTTTAATCATTTATGGGGCGCGTGCGTAGGTGTGTGTGGTGTGTGTGTGTGTGTGTTGTGTGTGTGTGTGTGTGTATTTAAGATGATACGCGATTTATTTCACAGAATAATAGACTACTCAATCTATGTAAAAAATTAGGTAGGCGCATAGGGAGGCTATAGTTCACCATGACCCGTAAAAAAAAAATAAATAAATTTTGTGAAGCAACAAAAAAAAAAAAAAAAAGTAATAATAGAAACTTGATTTATTTCCGATAGAGATCCTATCGCAGTACTCATGCGATACTGGCTCACGGAGATAAAAAGGAAAAACGGAATATGGAAAAAAGGAGGAGAGGGGGAGGGCCAGAGGGCCAGAGGGGGTATTGGGGTATATATATAGTTAATTAATTGATATTTCAAATGAACAGGAATACGGTGTTAAAGGATCAGCAGGAAGAAATTATTTAGGTGTAAAATAATACACTGTTGTCATAGACGGAGCGAGAAATATATTATATATTAAGTGCTGTACAAGGTCATTGAAGCGTCTGCCCTTAATGCACTCAGGTCAAAGGTCGAAATGTTAATTACATAATTAGTAATTGCATATAATAAGTATTTAAATTATTTGATTTATGTACATATTTTTTAAAGCATGACACAGTGAATATAAGATACAATTTTTAATACAATCGAAGAACAGTAAGAAGTAGTAAATAATAATAATAATGAATACATAAGCAAACGTCGCTACGCTCCACCAGAACGCAAGCGTTCAGTCTTGCCTAATGCTCCGGCCAAAATTGTGTTTTATGTTGTTGTTTAATCATATAATAGCATATACATTTAAGACTAGGTATTGAGTAACTATAACATAAATGTCAATTTATGTCGTAAAGCACTAAATTAATAATTGGGATATATTTCTTTCTCATCTAGTCCAAATACGTTAACTGACACGAAGAGCGAAGAAAAAAAAACTGTGGGACAAACAAGGTAAAGTTTTACCCTCTGTAGTTACGGATAGATAGATAATTGAATAATAATAATAATCCATAATAATAATAATTAGATAAATTAGTCATAATAATGATGAATTAGAAATAATATCTAATAATAATTAATATTCAATGAACAATAATGATAATAATAATAATTAAATAATAATAATAATAATAATAATAATAAGTAATAAGTTTACAAATCAAAATCTGACTTTATTACTCAAATTAGAAAATTCGAATTTTTTAAGTTAGTGTATGGTAAATTATTGACAATAACTGAAAATAATAATAATACGATGTAGTATAATAGAATGAATTGAAATTAGTTTTCCTAATAGTTCCGAATCGCTTTCAATTTTACAAAATAGAAAAATAGAGGTACGAGTAGATCAAACTACACCAGAGATTGTTGAAATGGAATGTGATGTCAAGAGTGTACCAATCTAAATCGATGCATTGGACGTCCCTTTGTTTTTTTTTCTAAAATAGTAGGGCTAACTGAGAAAAGTTACAATTTACATAAATGTCTAGTTAATATGATTTCGTTTTTTTTATGAAATGAAATTGACTTATACCATATTTTATTGTTTGTAATTTAATGTGTGGCACCTTGGGGTTTCTTCATCTGACTCTAAATCTTTAAGAATCAATTATCTTCCACTATTGAATAAGACACGAAGGGATGAGATAAAATTCATATCAATAGCACAAAGCTAAAATAAATATAGTGTTCCTACTAATAGTTTTGTTGATTCACTTAGGCTTAAAGTTGGCAATGAAACCATCATTGCAAAATTGTTGGGCGAAGGAAATCCAAAGGATAATATTTTGGGCAATTAAAAAAATTGGGAATCAAAGATAGAGGTCTTATTATGCAGTCTTAATAAAACTATTAAGAAGTAGATTTAATGTTTGACATTTTCAAGAAATCAATTGCACAATCTTGATCTATTATACACGAAAACCAAATCGAGATTAAGCGCTACATTATAACAAAACAAATAGATATTAGGTAGGCTTGACTGCTTTGGAGCTCTCCTGTATAGAACCAAAAGAAGATGAAAACTTCTGAGAAGCAAAAATACTACAATGGTTCACTGTGACCTACCAAAGAAAAATATATTGCCAATATCTCAATTTTATTAAGATTATTTATACAGCAAGATTGTCAAAAAGTATGATCAATGTCCACCCTAATATGTTTATAACCTGATTCGTAAACTTCTTACAACTTACTTTCATTGATTTATCTTGGTTTTGGCGTAGTTGAAAAAAAAAACAAACTTCTTTCAATTATATTTGCGTACCACTAGACATAAATTACAAACTTAAGAATACTTTTTGGCTTAAGGTTAAATAAGTTAAAAGAAAGGCGGCCTATAACTGTTTCAACAAGTGTTAAAAGAACAACAAAATGTCAATCGCTTTTCAAATTTCTTAAATGTAATGGCGCAGATAAGTAATTTAAAAAAAAACCATGAATTTAATGGATTGTGCTTGAACATAAATGAATTTTCATTGCTCAAATGTGAATTCTTGTATTATCTTGTACTAATTGTATTTATGACTATATAAGTATATGCAGTACCATCCAATTCTTCAGTAGTACTTTAAAAATCAAAAACTGACACTAAGGATGTTATTATTATATACAGATTTTCAATCTCCTTTATCACATGCCATGAAAAAAAAAAAAAATTTCAACGTAGCTGTCAGATCTCAAGATTGACCATAGTATAGTATGCGCATGAATATGATATAGCGAGACCAAATTGAATTGGACAAAGTACAGTAGGTTCTGTTTTGTTCTTTAGATTATGCAGTTATTCTCACTCTTCTTTCCCGAAGGAACAACTCCTCTGAATTAAAAGGAGTTTCCGATAGTAGGTTAAATTGTCCGGAACTACATACCACAGCAACACGCCATCATCGATATATACTATATATAATATATACTATATTATATAGTTATATATATATATATATATATATATATTATATTATTATATATAATTATATATATATATTATATATAATACCTATTAATAAAATATATATATATATATATATAGTAGTATATATAGATATATATGATCACTAATAAGTATATATATATATATATACTATATCATAGTATACTATATATATATATATATATATATATCATCAGGGCCTGCAGCAGTCGGGGGTCGGGAGTCGGGAGTCGGGAGTCGGGAGTCGGAGCTGTTTTCCGGGTAAGGGAGTCGGAGCTCGGAAGTCGGAGTCGATTTCTCCAAAAGAGTTGGAGGAGTCGCGAGGTCGGGAGTCGAGGTAAGAAAAAAAAAACTGATCCTTTCGCACTCCCAAGAACATATTTTGTAATAAAACTTTTCACACGCTGACAAAAATTTGGAAAAAACTGTACTTTGAGATTTTTACAATTATAAAGACCGTACCATTTTTTTTTATTTTGACATTTGTTTTTAGCACTGCCGAGTTCTGTTATTTTTTTTTTTTTTTTTATTATATTTTTTTTTTTTATTTAACTGGTTATAAAATAACGGTTATAAAACTGGTTATAATAAAAATAAAATGTACTTGACAACTTGTGTATTGTGCATTAACTGAATTAAACAGGCAGGCGCTTACGATCACCGATGCTATTAATAGATGCGTACAAATTCTAAAGTCAAGTAGAGGTACATAACTGATTTTAAAATATAGAGTCAAACATACGGAATTATAAGATAGTTGCCAATAATAGCTAAAGAAATCGGAATAGATAGTACTACTACATTTATGTACAACAGAGCTGTGCTGGCGCTTCGACGGTTGTGGTTTTGGGTCCAAGCATTTTTCAAATTTTTCCTGTGAACTAATGCGTGAATTTTCTAATGTTATGTTAATTTTTTTGGTGTGTAGACAGAGCGCGAAAATAATATACCTCTGCTACCCACAAACGTCAGTAGAGTGGTCGCGTAAGATAATTTAAATGAAAATATATTTAATCATTGTTTGATTTTCATGTATAAATAACTTAATAATTTCAGTTTAATATTAAAACAAAATAACTTATTTTTAGTTAGGTTTGGCAGGGGTTTGTAGTCTTTGTTGAGCAAATGACCGCTTGACTATATTTTGAGAACCGTCAGCAAGTGTTACCCCGCCGGTAGCGTTACATTATCTATATAAATATTAGTATATTATAGAGAGAAGCCAATATGATAGATAGTCTAATAAGATATATATATATATATATATATATATATACTATATATAGTTAGTCTTATTATATCATCGAGAAGGCGACTCCTGCCTCGTGCGTAAAATCGGTGCTCCAGCAAACGGTTGCGTAAAATTATATGAAACGGATCTGTATTTTTGGTGGCAAAAACATTTCATCGATGTTACAGATAAGTTTTTGGGTTATTTTTTTGAGAAAGTTGGTGAAATAATTGAAATAAAATTACATAATAAATATAAAAGGATTTGATCCAAAATTGGAAACAAAAAAGGGAAAAGGAAATAGCCCCCCCCCCCGGGCGCTATTAAAATAAGCGTTTTTAACACATTAAAAATAGGAATAATAATCCGGGCCCAAAGCAATTGGCGGATATCGTATCGGTGACGTAAAATGTTTAATAAATGATAATTTTTAATAGATATAATATTTTATAAACAAATACTAGTCATTACTCACCAAGTAAAATAAGTAAAATTAGTTATCGAAAAATACTTTAAAACAATATAAGAAAAAAGGATAACTTGAAATATTATTTGGAATGTTGAAAATGAACACTTAGAAAATCGTTTAATTGTAAATAAAGAAGTGTTTTACGGAGTGAGCGTCAACTATTTGAATTAGTAGTATGATATATATATTGATAGTGATATGATATATATATATATTAGTATATATATATAAATAATATATATATATATATATATATATATAGCGAGAGAGAGAGAGGAGAGAGAGAGGGGGCAACGAGTAGTAAAAAAGTTAACAGAGTGTCGCCACGTCGATATATATTAGTATATATATATATTATATATGATATTAATATATATATATGATATTATATATCATATATATATATATATTATTATATATATATAGTATTATATATATTAATATATATATAATATATATACTATATATCATATATATATATATATATATTTATATATATATTATATAATATATTACTATATTATATATATATATATATAATTTATATATATATAAGTGTATATATATATAATATTATATATTATACTATTATATATATATTGCATAATATTGGCGAAAAAACGGTGCGTCGCAAAATACTAACAGTAGGACTCCAAGTCAATAGTTTTTGCACAACCTCCTGCTCTCGTGTTCCTCCTCTGTTTTCTACTTTCGTTTTCGAATGTTTTTTCAAAGCATCCTAAACAGATGGCTCTCTATGTTAAAAGCATAGTTTTTAGCAGTTCGCGGCGTGTTAATAATCTAATTTTGGGTTTTAAACAGTCTTACTATAATTTCTTATAAGTACAGGAGCATCTCTGAGGAGATTCTGAAAAAAAGGTTGGAATTAATGATATTTTCTAAAGAACACTCCACTTCTGGAATATATATATAGCTATATGGTATATATTATATATATAGTAATATATATATATTATATATATATATATTATATATATATATATTAGTATATATATTTATATATATATAGTA
The DNA here is from genome assembly GCA_015478945.1 of Trachelipus rathkii. NCBI lineage: Eukaryota > Metazoa > Arthropoda > Malacostraca > Isopoda > Trachelipodidae > Trachelipus > Trachelipus rathkii. Next base: position 22,398 of record JABUQX010107742.1, read on the forward strand.
TATATATATATATTAGTATATATATATATAGTATGATACTTAGTGGCGTATCCAGGAATTTTTTTCGGGGGGGGCCAGACAAAAAATCGTTTCTTATATATATCATAATATAGTATATATATATTATATTATATAATATATATATATATATATCAATATAATATATTATATATATATTATATATTATATATAATATAATGGTAATCTGGAAAAAGATATCGATGCCGCATTTCTGTATATATGGTTAAATCCAGTTTAAAACCACAAAAAATATCTCAATCAATATCTCAAAAAACTATCGAATAGCTCAGGGAAAATGAATACATTGGTTCGGAATCCTGGTAATTTTTGATTGCGGGAAACTTGTAAAAAAAAAGAAAAAACAATCCAAAAACTACAATAGCTACGCGAAAAGGAATACATTTTTGGATATTCCTTGTAATTTTTCGTTAGGAAAATGGTAAAAAAAAAAATAAATCCAATAAAACTCACATATTGGCTATTTTTTTAGTTTTTTAGGAGCAAGGAACATAGTATATAAATATAATATAGTATATATATATATATATCTATATATATATAATATTATTTATATATATATATATATATATAGTATATATTATATATTAATATATATGTATTATATAGTATATATTTATTAGTTGAACAAGTTACACCGGCAAATGTGAGGGGCTCGAGCCGACGGGCGACACAGGGGGGGGACGTTTTCCATAAACCGTAGGGGAGGGGGGGAGGAACCCCCGTGACACCCAAATACCCAAAAGAGCGGGGGTTCCGGAGCCCCTTCCCGGAGGGGGAATTAGTTCGCGCTTAGCGCCGTAGCTGAACGAGGCCATCGCCGAGAAGACCCCCGACTGCATGCCGTCGACAATGCGGTATAGCCGCTTGGGTATTCTTTCAGGTTAAAAAAAAAAGCAAAATTAATAGAAAAAATTCTATTTATTTTAACGAGTAGACAAATAAAAGGTCCTAAATAGGCTTTCTCCTCATATATTAGACCTTTAATAATTATGTAACAATAATTTTTTTTTCTTTTTTTTATTCTTTTTACATTTTCCTATCTAAAAATTTACCAGGATTTCTCAAAAAATTTGTAAAACTCCTTTTCGCTGTAGCTATTGTAGTTTTTGATATATATTATATATATATATATATATATATATAATATATATATATATAGTATATATATATAATATATATATATAATATATATATATATATATATATAAAATATATATATATATATATATATATATATATATCATATATATAGTATATTATATTATTATATATAGTATATAGTATATAGTATATATATATTCTTACATTTTCCGTCACATAAAATTGGACAACCACGGCATTCACGCAAATCGTCCCTCATTTTCGCGGTAGCCTGTCTGTAGTTTTGAGATATGGATTGAGATATTGGGGTTTAAAACTGGATCTTCAATTTTTTCACACAACAATACAGACACACACAATATATATTATATATATATATATAGTATAGTATTATTATATATATAATAATATAGTATATACTATATATATATATTAATATATATATATTAATATATACTATATATACTATATATATAATACGGTGATATATATATAACTATATATGGCCAGCCTCCGAAAGCATCATGCATTCTATTTTTGAAATAAAATTAATAAGTAATAATGATTAATAATAAATAATAATAAGATAATAACATAATACATAAATTATAATAATCATAATAAAATATGAATAATTAAGTATTATATATTAATATTAATCAATCACAAATATACTAACTAATAAAATAATAATAAATATAATATATAATAGATAATAAATGATATAATAATTAAAATAATAATAATAATTATATAATAATTGATAATAAATAATAATAATGAATAACTAATTAATAATAATAATACTACTAATATAAATTATTTATTAGTATTATTTATTATATTTAAGTATTCTATTATTATTAGTTTATTATTATTAATTAATTATTATTATTATTATTATTATTAATTATTATTATTAGTGATTAATTAGTATGTATTAGTTATTATTTTAGTACCTTAGTGATTATTAATTGATACCATTATTAGTATAGTATTTTATTATTATTTATTATTTTATTATTAGATTATTATTATTTTGTTTATTATTAATGAATAATAATAATGATACAAGTAATAAAATAATAATAATAATAATAATAATATAATAATCAATAATAATAATACTAAATAAATAATAATAAATATAATAATAATGAATATAAATAATCAATAATAATGATACATTAATTATCATTATTATTATTAAATTATGTATTTTGATTATTTATTATTCTATTATCTATCTATTAATTTAATTATTATTTATTATTAATTGGTCATAATTTAAATTAATAATATTGTAAAATTGTTTTTTTCTGACAAAGAAAATGAACCGGAAATAGAGCCGTACCTATTTCTGTTATAAAATGTGTAAAATAGTTATTAATTATTAATTATTTATTTATTAGAAAACTAAAATGAAAACTTTATTGTCATAATTCTTTTTGTTTTTTTTC